>CM040121.1:492376544-492608881 GCA_022559845.1 Amorphophallus konjac
TGGTCAATGTTATACCTGTCAAGTGGCCAAACAAAGGAAGTAGAATACGGGCCTCGACGCACCTCTCTCTATGCCCAATGGTCCATGGTAGGACGTAAGCATGGATTTTGTGCTAAGCCTTCTAAAGACTTTTCGGAAGCACGATTCCATTTTCGTGGTTGTTGACCATTTTTCTAAGATGTCTCATTTTTTTGCCTTGCTCAAGGACATTGGATGCCTCCAAGGTGGTCAAGTTATATTTCAATGAGGTTGTGAGGTTACATGGACTATTGAAGACAATTGTCTCCGATCATGATGTCAAATTCACTTGCTACTTTTGGAAAACACTTTGGCACATGATGGGAACTAAGTTGAAATTCTTCACTGTCTATCACTCACAAACTGATGGTCAGACTGAGGTTGTGAATCGGTCATTGGGAAACCTTTTGCGATGCTTAGTGGGTGAAAACACTAGAAATTGGGATTTGCTGTTATTGGTCATAGAGTTTGCATATAACAGTTCAGTCAATAGGTTGATAGGTCTGTGTCCTTTTGAGATTCTTGAAGGTTACAAGCCTAGGAAGCTTGTAGACTTAGTCCTTGTCCCAATCTAATCCAGGTCATTTGAGTCTGTACAGTCTTTTGCACGGCATTTGCATGCATTGCAAGTTAAACAACAAACTGTCCTCAGCAACTCTGGATACAAAACCTGTGCTGATGTACGCGGACAATTCAAAGAACTTAAAATGGGAGATCATGTCATGATCAAGGTCAAATTTGAAAGATTTCTCTTAGGAACCTATAAGAAGCTTCATGCTAGAAGCATGGGACCATTCAAAATCTTGCAGAAAGTTGGGTCAAATGCATATGCTGTGAATATCCTTGACTATGGAATTCATTCCATATTCAACATTGAGGATCTAGTAGAGTACAGGGGTCCAGTCCAGATTCGCACAAATCCCTTCACCGACGTAAACCCTATTCATCCCAACCCTCCACCAATGACTCTCAGATGCTCCAGAGCCCTTACCAATTGTTCCCATACCACCCTTACCATCTTCACCCCTTAATGGCACAAACAGATACTGAACGAATTGACCATATTGTGGATGAGCAAATTGTATCTATCAAGGATGGTGGAGTTCAGCATTACTTGGTTCTGTGGACCTGGACGGCCAGAGATCGATGATATTTGGATCACGCTATAGGAGCTACACCGTCTTGACCTAGACTTACTGGAGTGGTATTAGAGTCGACATGACTCTCACTCGAAGGAGCCGAATTCCTCCCATCTAGGGAGAGTTAGTGTGGACGTAGCTTTATGAGTTTATCAGCGTCGCTGTCGATGCTCTGGCGCGACAGTCACATCCTTGAGGTTGTGATTGAGTAGTATCATAGTTTGTTATTTCTCTATTACTTTTATCTTGTCTTTACGTGGGCTTGAACATTTTGTGGGCTAATTTGTGTTGTTATGGGCCTGTTAGCAAGCTGATGTGATGTTAGCCATAGGATCTAGGTTTTCTTTATTCTGCTCATCTGGACCATTAATGTACTTATCTTGGTTCTATACAAGGGTCATTGTTAATCGATGAGAATTAAGTTTGGATCAAGAAAACACTAATTTGTTTGTTCCTGAGAGAGGATCGAGAGCAGGGCCACAAGAGGCGACCCCCCCATTCACCGTTGATGTCACCCCTTACTTCCTCTCGTTCCCCTCCCCACCCTGGACTCAACTGCTCTTACTTCCTCTCCGCCCCCTTCTTCTTCTTCCTTTTTCTTCCTCTTCCTCCTACGCAAACAAGGCCCGGTCCGCCACTCCCTACGTTGCCGACACCGACGCCCGACGCCCGAGAGCATGTTCCCTCTTGTCTGCATCGGCACTCCACCGGCCCGTGCCCGTCCGTTTGCCCCCACCTAACGTCCCGATCGCATCCCACCCTTCGCGTTGGCCATCCTCGCATTGCCCTGATTGGTGCTAGATGCCATTGTCGCACCCACATCGCTAGTCTCCTAACACATCCTCTGCGACGACCCCGATTGCAGATTGCTTGGGCAACCACATTGCCTCCCGCAAGCGCACCTTCGGCCTCCTCGATCGAGCTTGCAACCTGTGCGGGTTTGACCATGACCCCACCCCTCTTGCACTCGCGGTCGTTCCACAGATCTCCAGCCGGTTGAGAGCTGTTGAGAGCCGAACCCCCCGCCTCCCACCCCCAAGCCAATAGCAGCTGCCAGCCTTCCCCAGTCACCTGCAGGAGCAATTGCACAGCCAGGCCGCCCCAAGGACACCCCCGTGCGAGCATCCGTACTGCTCTGACGTGTCTCTTGCGTGGACCTCGCCAAGACACTCTACTCGTGGATTTTGCGCCCCTAGCCCTGTCACCAACCCATGACACGGAACGTCGTCCGTCTTATGTGATTCATTTTCATCTACATCTGGCGTTCAGTTCGTGTGTTTGTTGCCTCCGGGGTTCGGTTAAAAATATTGCTGCAGCCATATCATTCGTGTTAAATTAAGACAGCCATGTTCACACTGCAGTTTGATGATATCCCTTCTTGTTGCATCACCGTCTGTGCGCTATTGTCCTTGACTTGATCGTTGATGAAGGTCCTAGCCAATGGTTCTATCCATCTGCCAGTCCATTTCTGCATAATTTTGAATTGTCTTTTGCTTGTCCACGTGCATGCTCTTTTATTTTAAATTCCTGTGATATTCAACTTGGGTCTGGAAATTCAATTGTTGAGGACTGTTAATGCTAAATTAAATAAATAGTTAATTAAACTGCAAAATCATCGAACATGCATGCACGTATCACCCCACCAATCCAAGGGAATTGAACCTATCCACCAGAAAAAGTATAAAAATATTTACATTATTAAAAGGGGTTTAGATAAATAAGAAGTATATCTATAAACTGAAAAAATATTTACACAAATGTAAATAATGTTATGACATTTATTTCTTTTAATCAAACCCTAATAAGCTAGGATTGGCTGATACATAAAAGAATCAGCCAATTTTGGATTGAGACCAAGTCAAATCACTTTTTAATTGTTTCTTCAATATTTTATTTTTTCAGGTTGAGATCGGCTGAGGAGCCAGAACCGGATTCTCCCTTTGCCGAATCTGAGCCAAATCAGCCGATCCAGAATTGGCCGATTCTGCATCCCATGCGCAGGACCCTTCTAAATCTTAAAATGTTCATGTCATCCGTCCATTCGTGGCCTATCTCATTTTTTAATCTTTGCCATACATAGAAAAACTCAGTGATTTCTTCTTTCCTTTTCCATTTGATCTCTTAGTTGTTTTTTCTTTTTCCTTTAATGATTTATTTTCCTCCTACAAGCATTTTTGTGGCTTTCGTTTCTCTAGGGGAGGGGATCCTGCAGTAGAATGTTAATGTGCGTATTGATGTTTACTGCTGATATTAGTCACCTTGGAATTCTGATGCCTCCACTTTCTTCTCTGTTGTCTTATAGGCCTCTCTCTGGTTTTTTTTCTTAGTTTTGCATCTGTTTTATTAGTTCAGAAAAATTGTGCTCCTTAATTCCTCAAAACTTCATTCCTATTTGGTTAAACTATTTTGGCAATTGAATTCCAGTAGATTTTTCTCCATTTTTTAGTTCTTTTTCACTTGTAAAGTTGTGGCGCTGTGTTGCACTCTTTTGCTGTTTTATGATTTATGATTGTTAGTGAATAGGGAAGTAGAGCAAGATCATGTATGGTTTGTTATCATTTCTCTTTTTGTGCCACAGTGAAAATGAGTTTCAAATGGATCTTAGCTATGTTCTCTTAGGTTCTGTTTTTGCCCCCTTGTCATGGTCTTTTTGTTTCTTTATATGGTCAAAGTTTTGTTCATTGGAGCTTTTCTGTCACCCTTGGAAAATATGCACGACCTAAATTTCATAATGTTAAGAGGAGTCGGATTTGGACAAACTCTTAGAATGCGCTAAGTACACAAAAGCCAGAAACTTTAATAGATGACTTGACTTTGCAAAAAGTAAATTTCCCCGAATTTGTTGAAGTTTAAGCTTCTTACACCAATTTTATCATAAAGAACCTTGTCAGAAAACTGACCTTCAGTAGCCCTAATTGAGTCTCGAGATTCAGTTCTGACGAGTGTTTGCACAGTGCTTGTAGACATTCCCAAGTTATGCCAACTCATTTTCCAGATTTTTAATGTAGATGGTGTCCCTATCACTTCAAAGAATATGCAACCAAGTTTCTCATCTATGCAGTGTTAAAACATTTCAATTTTGAAAGAGGGTTGCAGAGTCCAGGATTCATTGATTTGGAAAGAAAATCATGTAATATTGAGAGAGCCATCTTTTCTCATTAAGTGCCATTTCACCTTCAAGGATGTTCAAGCTTAAAGCCTCAAAACTCTTATATTGCTTTGCGTTTTTTGGCATATGTGGCCCTCCTAGGAGGCATTGCAAATTCAACTGTGCTAAAATGCAATAGCCGATATTACCAAGGATTGCAGGACTGGCCAGTCCGGACTGGACTGGCCTGAACCGGATTGGGACCTAGAGGTTAACGGTCCTATTCTGCCAGTTTCAGGACAGGACCAGCTGGTCCTTGAAAAATGTGAATTTTGTTAAAGAAATAGGGACAAAACCTTTGCAAATTGAACTGACAATCTTAATGACCATTGGAGACTTGAGTCAAAAGAAAAAACAATTGAGACTTATGTCATTAGAGACTCACATTTGATGAGATTAAGTGAGATTAGGGTTCTAATCTCCTGTAAATTTCTCTGAAATGAGGGTTTAATCTCACTTTATCTGGTGAAATTAGGTGCTAAACCTCAAGCTGAGCCATAATGACTTAAGTAATCTTTACGTATATATTTTTAAACTTAATAAACAAGTATTTGGGAAAACTGATGGAAACCAGTTCCCAATCACTGGAATTGGCCATTGTTCCTGGTTTGAACCGGAGACAGGACTGGAAATGCCCCCTCAGCTTCTGGTTTTGCAACTAGCATTCTAAAATGTGCATATGTGCCACCTACATTAAAGATTATCAATGGTTCGGCATTACATTCTATTTCATGTTAAATTGACATCCCAAAAAGTGACATCCACTTATTTTTTGTTTTTCTAGTACTTTATGAACATTTGCTAAGATAAGTGCATAGATTCTTGAATAAGATTTCAAAAAAGTTTGTCACTTTTTCATCTCTGTTCATATTCTGCTAAACTTTTGTTTGCTACGTGTCATACAGTTCATATGTGCTTCCTTGTACATCCCACTTACTTTTTTACAATTAATACATGTGGTACTATCCACTTCTAAAAAAAAATTACAGTTCATGTGTGTCAGTTACTCTGTCAATCTATTTTCAGAGTTGCAGTATCAAGATGACGAGGAAACTGGTTCTATCAATCATGGGGATTAAATCTTGTGTCAATCTTTAATTGTTTGTTTTTGTACCATTCATTCTGTATTGCTGTAATTCACAGTTAAGACACCTGTTCTTTCTTGTGTAGCTAGTACCATTCTGTTCACACACTTGCATCCCATCTTTACCTTTAGCTGTGGTATTTGTTTGTATGCCTTCATACGTTGGTTTTGGGAGATCAATGTATGTAAGGCCATTCCTCTGTGTTTTTTTTTCTTTTAATCTTGAACTGCATTTTGATTTCCCTGAAACAGCTGAGTAGGCATATTCATAGTTTCATTGATGAAGTGCTTCTCCTAAACTTTCTTTGTTGTTTTCATTCATTTCTTGCTAATTATCTGTTATTTGTTATTGATAGCTGCACGGGCATTGGATGTGTTGAATTTTACTCCCCTTAATGGCAAACCTATTCGGATAATGTACTCAAACCGTGACCCTAGTTCCCGTAAGAGTGGTGCTGCTAACATATTTATTAAGGTAAAATAATACATCTTTCAGCTAGCTTTTTGATTTGCCTATCTTCTAGCCTTGCCAGTTGTGAGTGACTTTGGCTTTCTTTCATTTTTCTAGAACCTGGACAAAGCGATAGACAACAAAGCACTGTATGATACTTTTTCTGTATTTGGTAATATTCTCTCTTGCAAGATTGCAACAGATCCATCTGGCCAGTCAAAAGGCTATGGATTTGTTCAGTTTGACCAGGAAGAGGCAGCACAGAATGCTATTAACAAGCTAAATGGCATGCTTCTGAATGACAAACAAGTTTATGTAGGACCATTTCTTCGTAAGCAGGAAAGAGAGAATGCTGTGAACAAAGCAAAGTTTAATAATGTTTTTGTCAAAAACCTCTCAGAGTCCACCACGGAAGAGGATCTTAAAATTTTTTTTGGCGAGTACGGAAATATTACAAGTGTTGTAGTTATGAGGGAAGGGGATGGAAAATCAAAGTGTTTTGGCTTTGTTAATTTTGAGAATGCGGATGATGCTGCCCGAGCTGTTGAAGGGCTTAATGGTAAGAAATTTGATGAAAAGGAGTGGTATGTTGGGAAGGCACAAAAGAAGTCTGAAAGAGAGTTAGAGCTGAAAGCAAGATTTGAACAAAACATGAAGGAAGCAGTTGAAAAGTATCAAGGGGTTAACTTGTACTTGAAGAACTTGGATGATAGTATTGATGATGAGAAACTAAAGGAGTTATTCTCTGCATATGGCACGATTACATCCTGCAAGGTTCTTATATTGTTGTTTGAACAGTGAGTAGTTCAGTATTTCTGATGCGCTATTAATTCTAAAAGTTAAACCTGGTTTTCTTGAATTATTGCAGGTCATGCGGGATCCCAATGGGATAAGCAGGGGATCTGGTTTTGTTGCTTTTTCTACACCAGAAGAAGCTAGTCGAGCTGTAAGTGTTTGCTTTATTTGAGTCAGTTGTGCCATGGAATGTCTGACTGACCACTCTATTTTTTTACTCATAGATAGCAGAAATGAATGGGAAAATGATTGCAAACAAGCCTCTTTACGTGGCACTGGCACAGCGTAAAGAAGACAGGAGAGCAAGGCTTCAGGTAATTTTGCGTAGACATTAGGCATTTTCTTTGTAATGAAATGCACATAAATAGTGGCACAAGCTCTCTAGATTGCCTCCATCTGTGAGACCTTCCCACCTACCACCTCTGTCGGTGAAAGCACTAAAAGGAAGGGCAATGAGGGACAGAGATCCTGCTTATTATTATAAAATTGGCTGTTTGTCTTACTTTCTGAGAATGGGAAATAAATACACGTCTATTCTAGCTAGAAATATTTGAATGTGTCCACCCCCAAAAAGAGAAAAAAAGAAAATAACATTTGAACATGTCTATCTGGCACAAAAGACAAGAACTTGGGTCCTTGCTCATCTAAAAGCATTGGTTTCCCTGCATTTTATACTTGGAAGAAAAGTCAATTCAGTGTGTGGGGATTAAAGGTTCTGTTTGTTGGGCGGAGCGCATAGTCAAATTTAGAGAACTGGCAATTGTGTGGGCGCAATATCATCCTTGATTTATTTTGTCTTTCTTTGCCATATTTCTATGTGCAAAAAGGCCACTTATATTTTTAAGGGTTTTTTTTCACAGAAACCACGCTTAGAGTGATATTTACAAAAAATATTATTCCTAGAAATACATTAGCAGGGATATCTTTATTTTTGACAAAAGCTTGAAAAAATCATCGTGGTTAACTGCTATCGACGGGGACACGAATATTCTTCAAGGATTCGAAGATTCTCGTTACATGGTCTTGAAATGCCCAAAATATCCCTCCCCTCTTCAGCACTTGGGGGTGGAGAGAGAGAGAGAGCGTCTCCCTCTCCCCGTTGGAATCCCCCCTCCCCACCCGAGTCTCCCTCTGCCACCCTCCTCCCAATCCCCCTCCTTGTTGGACCCCCCCAATACCCTCCTGGCCGGAGTGCCCACCCCCACCTTGTTATCCCCAGAGTCCCCACCCCACAACCCCCTCCCACCTTTTTATCGGAGTCCCCACCCCCCACCCTGTGCCCCCCTCCCTGCACCCCCACAACCTCCTCTCCGGAGTCCCCAGCCCACCCCCCACCCTGTGACCCATGGATGGTAGTATCGGCCAAAATCGATACGTTTCGGCAGAAACGTATCGGTTTCGGCCTATACCGAAACCGAAACGGGCCTTATCACTGTAGCAAGTTCGATACCAATATAAATTAATTTTTTAATGGTTTCGGACCGAAACCGTCCGATTTCGGCCGAAACCGGACCTGCTCAATAATATTTTTGCCTTTTCTGATTGTTTTGAACCTATTTCGGCCGAAACCGAAACCGATACGTATCGGTTTCGGTATTGGCCGAAATCGGTACCGAAACCGATACTGCCATCCTTGCTGTGACCCCTCCCAGCCAGAGTCTCCACCTTGTTAGAGGGCTAGAGAGAGAGAGAGCAGCGGAGAGGGAGGGGTGCGTCAGAGGACCCCCACTTAGGGGGAGTGGGATGTAGAGAGAGGGGGGTGTGAGAGGCGAGAGTGATAGGGGAAACCCACCTGATGATTGGGAGCTTGACATTGCAGTCAGTGGCAGCAAGAGGGTGGTCTACAGAGCGGAAAGTGCCGCCAATGCTGTCCCAGCCCGCGCTTCTCGCATCAGGGAAGGCAGCGACCTCCTTGATCGATTCGTTATCAGTACTAATGAGGGTCGTGACCAGCTCTCTAGCGTCCCTCACAGGATTGTGCCCCCAGCCTCCCTGCCTCTCGTCGTTTGCCACTACAACGCCCACTGCCTGGTTGTGCCAGGGCAAGCCGTGCCTGCTACAGTCATGGCGGACTTGAAAGGATAGGTGGGTGGTGGCCAGGGCAAGCCATGCTGCACCCCCCTGATGTTCCCTCTGCTTCTCCTTTCTCTGTCGTCATCGTTGTCGACCTCCCCCAGGTACAGCACCCTCTCTCTGTGAATCTCCCTCCTTGCCACCAGCGCACTGTCGGCAACCCCTTGTCCCTTGCAAACCCCCAAAAAGAGTGAGTGAGAGTGAGTGGGGAGAGAGAGAGAGGGCCTCCAGCAACACTTGCACCTCATCCTCCAGCCCACCACCGCCGAAGGTCCCAATCTCCTTCCTAGTTGATTAGGGTGTCTTAGAGGTGGGAGGGAGATGGGGTTGGGAGGGAGATGAGCTCCCTTAACTAGGGGTATTTTTGACATTTCCTATGTCTAGTTAGAGGTAACCATGGTTAAGTTCACGACTGGTAATAGGGCGTTACAACGATGGCATTTTTGCAAGTTTTTGTCAAAAGCAAGGATATCCTTGCTAATGCATTTATATGAATGATATTTTTGTAAATACCGCTCTTAACGTGGTTTCTATGCAAAAAAAAAATCCTATTTTTAATGATGCGTGCAAATACAAATGCAGAAATGATAGCTTTGCAGTTTTCATTTTAACAATGGTTTACATGCAAAACCCCCAAAATTTTATATATACTTGTTGCTGATTTTTATGAACTTGGCCCCTAAGCACGTAGGCACTCGGGGACCCCAAGTATGCCTTGGGTTGCCTTAATACCTCGACAACTATGATGTCACCTAATGTCTTTAATTTACTGGAGAATAGGATTAAGGTGTAACAATCCCTGAAGCTTAGTTTTATTGAAAGTTTTTTTTGGAGTGTGAGCTTTGCAAGTTAGGAAGTTACTTCGAGGGATTGTGTTGAATTATTTTTGTTAATTTTGGTTTTCCATTTTTTTGGTTTGTTTTATATGGGTTTTGTTTGAGTAGTATATATTGATGATATATTAATATTTTTGAAAACCTTAGGAGAACATGAGGGACATATGAGAACTATATTAGCGGAATGTTACAAGCATGGAATATGTTAGGGAAAGATAAGTGTCAATATTTTTCTAGAGATATAGAATTTCTTGGACATTCTATAGAAAACGGAAAAATTAAACTACAAGAACACATAGGTACTAAATTAAAAAAATTTCCCGACATCTTTGAAGATAGAAAACAGTAAAGATTTTTAGGATGCTCAAATTACTGTATATCTGATATCCCTAGATTAGCAGAAAAAAGATATGGACTTCTGAAAAAATTGAAAGTTATCAAAATAATTTTTAACCTTCCTATTAAAGCATGCACCATTGTTGACTCCAATTCTGTTGGGGACTTTCGGGTTCTGTTTGATGACGCTCATTTGTTGTCTAATGTCTGAAGCAGTCAGACATTCTCATTTTCAGACCGTTTGGTAATGTTTATTTATTACCCCTTGCAATCTCAAGTTATTTGGTGAAGCTCCCCCCCCCCCCCCCCAAACACAAACACACAAAGGAAAAAAAAGAAAAAAGAATGACCCCTTCAAAGTTTGCAAACCCCTTTGAAAATGGGGCATCTCAAAGGAATGTTGATTGTGCCAGGTTAAAATAAGTATTAGCATCAGGAGGTGAATTTGTGAATACTATGCCATAGGTGTTGGTGTTTGAATATTTTTTTTTAAAATGAAACTAAGCAAGGCAGTTTTAAGGTAGTAGAGGAATCTCTCTACACCTACTGGTTGTACTACCTGTTGCAATATAATTGGTGGTGCAAACCACATCTTTTTGTCCAAAAAGAAAGAAACTAAGCAAGTCAGTCGCATCATGTCTGCATTCTTTGTTTGGGTTCCAACTGCCTGTCAGATGGCAACCAAAAGTTTTGGTTCTCTGTTTCCTTGTCTGATGTTGTTTTCAGAGTTGTATGTTGTCTCCATCTGCTTATCTTTTGGCATACTAATTATTATCTTGTGAAATCAAACATTTGACATGTTTTTACTGGATGGAGCTTGATGTTATTGGTGCTTTGAGCTGAGCGACATTCCTGATCTGTCTAGGCGCAATTTTCCCAAATGCGGCCTGTCACAATGCCACCATCTGTTGCTCCCCGGATGCCAATGTATCCCCCTGGTGGTCCTGGCATTGGAGGACAAATCTTTTATGGTCAAGGTCCCCCTGCTCTGATACCTCCACAGGTATGTCTCACCTCTTCATGGTTCCCAACTTTTATGGAATAGTTTTCTTTGAGAAATCCTCTTCTGGTCAATTAGTGGGTTTGCATTTCTTTGATGATGAGCAGAAAACTTGGCCTACAGCCTCAGGTCCAAGGTTCTCATTTTGCGTACAAGGAATTGGGCCCCCATGTTGTGCCTATTTTTTTGCCTTTTGTTAAGCATGCTGTAACTCAGGCTGCTTTTTGCAAATTTTCCATAGTGTGGTTGACCAACAAACTGCACTTCCCAGAAAGTTTTCCCATATAAAATGGAAAATAATTCTGTGCAATGTTTCCATGATGTGTTGACCAAGAATTAATCCATTATGGCTTGTCGAAGATTTACTAGTGATGAATTGGCTTATATCTCTCTTCTCATGATCAAATGTGCTCTTTATGTATAGCCTGGTTTTGGCTACCAGCAACAGCTTGTTCCTGGGATGAGGCCCGGAGGGCCTCCAATGCCAAACTTCTTTGTTCCATTAGTCCAACAAGGCCAGCAGGCTCAACGTCCAGGAGGCAGACGTGGTGGGGGAGGCCCTGTGCAACAAGCACAGCAACCTGTGCCCATGATCCAACAGCAGGTATTATTCCCTGGGTTTGATCAAATTTATATTTCGTTCTTGTCCATTTCTTTCTCATTTTGGGTTTTATTGAATCTTTGATTGCTGTTATTGACAGATGGTTCCAAGGGGACGAGTTTATCGCTACTCACCAGGCCGTAACATGCCTGAAGTTCCCATGCCAGCTGTTGCTGGGAGCATGCTCTCTGTCCCATATGATATGGGTGGCTTCCCTGTAAGAGATGCTGGAATGTCACACCCTATTCCAATTGGGGCTCTGGCCTCGGCGCTTGCAAATGCAACTCCTGATCAACAGAGGACGGTATGCTGCTTTTAAGACGTCAAATTGGTTTTATATATTTTTTTTCTCTTCATGATGAGCAACTCATTAACAACTAGAATTGGAAGCATATAGGCATTGTAGACAAGTCTATACTTCTAGTTGCTCCTAGGTTCACGCCCTTTGTAGGACAAAGATGCTTTCATCCTGGGTATTCTGTTCACACTCCCTATGCCTCAAACTCCTAGGCGATGGCTTAAGCGTTTGAGATATTTTATTAATATATATATAATTTAAAAATATAAATATTTATCTAAATATCACAAAGAATAAATACATATATACAATCAAGATTTTCAATAAAATTAATAAAAATCAAGATTTGAGGTGAAAAATACGTAGGGTAAGTCAATCAAGATCTCTTGGGATCAGCCCTCTTAGGAGTGAGGCATTTGAGGCGAAAGCGAGACGGTTTGGGGCCGTCTCGTCTCAAAAACCACCTAGTTGGATAACATAGCACACTCCTAGAGACTTATGCATACTGTATTTTATTTATTTATTTATTGATGTTGGTTCTTTTAGCTAGTCCATATCCTCACCTCAGCGGGACAGAGGTCTCATCCCAGGTCTCGTGAACACCAAACACGTGTGGAAGTTAGGGGTAAGTTTGTAGCTGGACTTTCTGGTAGATATTGATTGCTTTCGTCTTTTGTCATCATTGTTTGATACAGATGCTGGGTGAATCTCTATACCCGCTTGTGGAGCAGCTGGAGCATGACTCCGCGGCCAAAGTGACTGGCATGCTTCTGGAGATGGACCAAACTGAGGTCTTGCATTTGCTGGAGTCTCCGGAGGCATTGAAGGCCAAGGTTGCCGAAGCTATGGAGGTCCTCAGGAGTGTTGCTCAGCAACAGCCTATTGCTCCGACAGACCAACTGGCTGCCCTGTCTTTGAATGATGGTCTTGTCTCGTGAGCCCTCATTTGCGTGATTGTGTCTTTTTTGGTGTTTTTAACTTCTGTAGGGTTTGGTACGGTATGGATTTACCTTTCAGTATGTTATACCTTATTTTGATGTCCTTTTGCTGAAGAGATTTCCAAGCTATGTAGGGTCTTGTGGCGAGTTTGTCTATGGGCAACAGGCACTCCCTTTTTTCCCATCATATGTTTTCTCGCTAGTTGAAAGTTTGATCGGTTACCTTGTTGTTTGGTGTTTTAAACGAAAGTGACGTCTATATCGCCCTCGCCCTCTCTCTCTGTCTCTCTCTCTCTCTCTCTCTCTCTCCCCCGCCCCCTTGGTTCTGATCATTTGTTGGTTGTTAACGTTATTTGTTGTACTACGCTCACGATAGATTTAGCCATTTGGGAAGTCATGACATGAACATCTTTTTAAAGGGGTTACTTTAGTACTCGCCTTCGTTATTTTTGACTTTTTAAAAATTGGCACGCTTGGCTCATCGTTCGTTCAAGCATTTAGGTATAGACGGATTTCTATTGCCCTCGTTTTCTCCCTGCACTCTCTTTCTACTCCTCTCTCCTCGGGTTCAGTGCAGTTGTAAAGTTACCGGTTCTTATCAGAATTACAGATATTACAATAAAAAACGGCAGTGTTTGAAGAGGGGATGATAAAGAAAGACGTCATCACCCTCTCTTCTTTTGGGTCCTCGGAATGAGCATAAGCTCACGGTTGAGTTGTTAAGGATAACTTGAGCAGTACGATGATGGGTCTTACCAGGTTATTGGTGCTGCTTCCTGGGCGTCTTAGAGATGACCAGTTGTGCATGAGCTACTTGATCGTGTGTTTGTCAATCATTAAAAAAATACTCTGCTGGAGCAATGGAGTAGCAGGTAGTGACGGTGTTGTCAAATCTTCTAAGGTGACTTGGCGGGTTCATTTGTTATTCCTTTCACAATGGCCTGGTGATGGCAGTGTCAAATCCTCCAAGGTCACTTGGCAGCTACCCCTCGACGAGGGCCAAGGCAGCGATGATGGTCAGGGTGGCGACAGCGTGGAGCCTCTGCTTCAACCCCCTTCTCCACTGCTGCTGGCCTCTTACGTTGGATGGAGGCTATGCAACGGTGGTCCTGTTGTTGGTGATGGGGATGGCGTGGGGACATTCTCCCTTTTTCCCATTCCCTCCTGACTGTCTCTAACCATCGTGGTTCTTTTCGTCTTCAGTTCCTTTTTTTATGTTTCCATTCTTTGCCCCCCACTTATGTGTAGCTTTGTCTGTGACACCACCAATATTGTCAGAATCAAATTGATGTATGAATCGGTCAATGAGCTGATTCGTTTCGAACCGATTCGGTTTGAATCGTGACATCATCGTAATATTGATATATAGTTCGACCTAATTTTATTGATACATAGTTTGACTCAATTTTATAACTTAAGACAATAAGAAATAAGATATAATGATCAAAATAAAAAAATATACATTTATAATTATTAGTCATGATTATATAATTATATAAGTAAAAAATAATAATAACATGGTTTAAATAAATTGATCTTAAAATGTTGTAATATTTTATTAGTATTCACTCTTCACAATTGACATCAATGTTCATTTAAACTTTTAAACTTTAAATATATTTAAAATAAAATGATAAATAATAACAAGATAATTTTGTTCACACATAAATATCATTTTAAATATATAAATAATATTATGTTTATTTTTTTTATTTTAAAGGGTGAATCGGGTCGGACGGGTTAGGACTGGTTTACCGGTCGAACTGCGGTTCGTTCGGTTCTTTAACATTAGACCGGATCGGCCTTAATCGAACCGGTTCTTAGACCGATTCACGGTCGGACCGATCCGACCGACCGATTTGATCCGATTATGATAACACTGGACACCACTGTTCATGTAAGGGCATGATTTTGGGAATTGGAGAGCATAGTCCAGAGAAGTTGGAGCGCCCCAGAGCAAGGTGGTTGGAACCATGTAGGAGAGACCGGGGGGAGTGGGCTGGTTGGAGAGGCAACACTTCGCACATGGACGTTGCTCGGCTGCGGTTGATGCCTCGTGTGTCCCTTGCTCGCAGGTGAGCAATGGAGGCTTTCGCAACAAGCTTAGGCTGAAGACTGTCGAGGGGGGTTAGAAGGGCTAGATCACCATGGAATAGCATGGTGACTGGCAAACCTACCATGGCACACTGGGAGAAACTTTTCAACAAGATTTATAACACTACTCCCCATGCAAGGGGGTGGAACAAGAGGAGGGGGAATCACCCATACATTCAAACACTACCTCCTGCAGGCAGGGGCTTTAAGCCGGCCAGGCGGGGAGGGGAAGAAACTGAAATAGAAGTCGAGCGGAAGGACGATGCCGGTTCTGCCCACTCTCTGGAACAGGGGACAAACAGTTGAAGTTGATGCTGCTGCGGCCACTCCCGAATTTTGTTTTTGATGAGACTAGTGGAAAAATATTCGGGGCTTGATCAGGTTGACGTCCAATTTTTATGGAATTTCCTAGTTGACGGCGCTGGTCGAGGAAGGGCCGCGAACAGGGACCCTGAGTTCTAGTCTGGATGGCTACGGTACCACAGCAGCTGAAAGAAGAGGCCGCCACAAGCACTTCCGATCTCTGAATCAAGCGTGGTCAGATTCACTGGAATCGTTGACGAGTCCTCTTCGAGACGAGACCCACGGGAACCCCAGAAGATGTCGGAGCAGGAATGGAGAGCCCGAACAGTAGATAGGGGTCGGTTCAGCCCAAGAGGGGATAGAACTGCGCACCTGGGGGAGAAAAATGAGAAATCACAGCTCCGGATGCCGAACGGGGTTCCGCTTCTTGATACTGGAAGCAGACTTGTTGTAGATGATCTCAGCCAAGTGCCGCCTCCAGATCTTCAAGGGGATGGCCGTGTGAGGCTTTGTAACTCGCTTCAGGTTGACTGACAGGAAGCAGATGTGCAATCTGGGGAGATTGGCTCCTCGGGTAGCCACGAACTCAGAACGGGACGAGACCACCACCGTCACGAATAAGACAGGGAGACGCTTCCAACGGTACAACTTGGGCCTCCAGAAACGCTGGGATGACATCGTGGCCGGATCTGTAAGATGCTGGTACTCTACTGCCTGCGAACTGAGAAGTGCTGGTTGGAGATGGGAGGTGGGAGATGAGGTAAATGGGAGGGGAAAGAGGGTGGATGGGTGTGGAGGCAACCCTAAGCTTTTAGGGGGTCTTGGAGGGGGCAAACCAAGGTGAGTGAGGGGGAGAATGGGGGCATGAAGGTGGTCTAACAGGTGGTGAGAGAGAGAGATACGAATTTGGGACTAGGAGGGAGAGGGAGAGGGATGGTGATTTCCCTATTTGGGGTGGTCCGAGGTTTGGAGGATGAGGGAGTGGAGGAAAAATAATTCAAATCTTCTCTTGGGAGATGGAAGATTGCATGGGGAAGAGGGAGGATTGTGTTGGGGAGAGTGGGATTGTGTTGGGAAGAACAATATTATCCTCGGGAGGGGAGATATTTGGTAGGATTTGGTGGGAGGGGAATGATGGCACCTAGGGGTGTGGAAAAGTAGTGGAGGTGGAAGCTTGGGTGGAGGATGAGGTGGAGGAGAGAGGTGGGATTTGAATTTGGGGAAGGGGGGAAAGAGAAAGAGAGGGGTGGGTGGGATTCTCTCCCTAGGGATTCTCACCCCACTAATGGATTCTCTCCACAAGAAACTTGAATTTTGAACTCACAAAATGGCAACTTCATAAAATGGGGGGAATGGGGTCCTATATATAGACAACCCATATTTTACAATAAGCCCATGACTTTTGGTACAATGACAAATAACCAAGGGGGTGGGGGGTGCCCCTAGGCCTAGCCCACTGAATTGGGCCCAATAGCTATTCTAATCAACCTAATGACACTCAAACTTAGGAAAATAAATCAAAGACCTGGGGAAATGACTCAAATAAAAGGGAAAATACATCAAATGACTCAAATAGAAAGCTCAAAATGGATAATTGGGCCCACATAGAGTGAAGCCCAAGTTCAAAAAACTCCGGGGTGTGTGGACGACCCGAGCCAGAGGGAGTCATGGGTGATGCCTCCATCAGGTTCCCTACTGTTGGTTTTGGCCGTGCACTTGTAGCATGGTTTCCACGCGGCTTGCGCGTCCGTGGCTAGTTAATTACCGCGTGTGTTCAGTGACCGTGGAGTGCCATACCCGCGTGAGTTCTGTGACCGTGGTGCGTAGACCTTGAGTGAGGCTAGTGGGCCGGTGTCCACTAGTTTTGTCTTTAGATCGTAGATAGTTTTCTTAGCACCATAGGGCGATACCGTAGTTCACAGTGGTTTGCGTGTGTGTGCACGCCTTTCTTGAGGTTTCCGTGAGATCGTGACCGATAGTGTTTCTTGGTAGATTCCCGCAGGACCACAGACATTAGAGTTCGACGGGACTCCGCGGGACCGTGGAGTATCCCAATGGCCAATCGTGGTTGGACTGGGCGAGACCGCCTAGTGTGTATGACGCTCCTTGTTCCGAGGCGGGATCGCCTGAGCGTACGTACCTTGGTTGAGATAAGAGTACGCTGCTGATGGACGCAGTGGCGCGTACCCCATGTCGGGTAGCTGGACACAGCCGTGCTGACTGATGCAGAGGTGCGGGTCCCAGCCAGTCCAAGGTTGTGGTGTGTGTGAGTGTCTCCTCTACTCATCCCAGGACCGGGTGTGAGTAGTGTGCGCACATATGAGACCTTGGGGCAATATAAGACTTCAATGGATGCATCTGGCCTTGTTGTATATACTTGAGTAGTGGACCCTATGCCGGTGGAGGTTGAGTTACCGACAGCATTGTTGTTGCCGTTCTGACAGATGGGTGTATGTGTCACCCTGTGTGTAGGGCAGGGTCCTTCCACTGGCCTTAGCTCGGGATCGAGGTCGCCAGTGTGTAGTTGTCCCCCTGAGGGTGGAGGTTGTGTGTGTGTGTGTGTGTGGCCGCGTGGCCTTGTTGGTGTTTTCGTCGGGTTGTTACTATCGTGTCATTGCGAGGTTCTCTCTCGGTAGTAGGGTTACGGGTTCACTGTGGGTTGGCCATCCCGGCTAAAGGTTGAGGTTCCCTTGTTGGGGATTGGGCTAGCGTAGAGGTTCCGTGTTTCCGTAGCTGGCCGTTCTTGCCATCTCGACTGTTGTTGTTTATTATCGTGATGTTATTTCTGTTATTGTTGTTGCTACGGTTACTACTGCTTACCACTTTCATTGTGGTAGGGATCCACATGACCCCTACTGAGCCAATGAGATGAGACTCACTCCATATTTTTCAGGTATAGTGCTCTTCTGGAGGTGAAGCTTCTCGGTTAGAGGACCAGTAGTATGCCAGCTTGCTAGTGTCGGGGTGTACCCTATAGCAGAGTACGTTTTCTTTTCGTTGACTATACTTGTGGACTAGACTCCGTAGATTATTTAATTATAATAAAATGTTAATTTTATTTCTACCAGTTATATATTAATCTTGTGATTTAATTCATGTTAATTTTTTAGAATTTCAATGCATAACCACAACATCCCAAATAACCCTTCAGAGCTTTCCAGCTCATGGGTGGCAGCGTAGGATCCGAATGGTATCGAGTTTGACTCAGTATTCGGATCTTAGGTCATTACAGATGGTATCAGAGCGTGGTTGTGGAAATGCATGGGAATTCGAAACGATTGCATTGCTTAAGAGTTTAGAGAGTCTAGTAAAGTCAGCTGCTGGCATAGGGTGTTTTATTTTATCCAACCCTCCTTTTTTTTCGTGCTGTGTTAAGGATTAGATGGCTCCGAGGAGGCGGACCGGATTGTTGTCTAAGGTGCCGGTGGGGGCCCAAGAGGAGTTGAGTAGAGAGGAACTTGGTAAAGAGTCGTCTCCCCCAGTGGTAGCAGCCCTAGGTGTGCCAGGTTAGGCCGAGTTTTATACCGGTATGTATCAGTTTTTTGTGCAGCGGATGAGTCGGCAGCTGTTGACACCCATTTTTAGCCTACAAATCGAGCTATTTCTCTTATTCTCCTTTATCATGCCATGAATTATCCATTATTTTTAGCCTTCTTTAAGCCTATTTTGAGCCCCTTTTTTGGTCATTTCTAAGCCCATTAAGCCTTGGAGACCTTGGAGGACATTTTCCTTTTTAAAAAAAATAAATAAAATAAAAAAATATTTTTTCAAAGTCATGGTCAACTGTTGACTGTGACCATTAGGTCACGGTCAACTGTTGACTGCCTCCTCCCCTTTCTGTCTTGAGAGTCCTAAGTGTTCTGGACTCTGTTTTCTACGCGCGCATGGCTCCGGGGCCTCCTTCCAGGGCTGATATCTTCGAGATTAAAACTCCAAATCAATTTCTATCTTTTCTGGTCTCTTGCCCTTTGATATTATCTCGAGATTGATATATCATACTCGAATTTTGGTGGACTCTATCTCCTAAACACGTGGAGGAAATTTTTGCATTTTTGCAAATTCTATATGAACAAGACTCTGTTTTCTACTCGACGGGACCTCCTTCTTGGGCTAATATCTTCTAGATTACTCCACCAATTTACGTTCTATCTTTTCTGGGCTCTTACCCTTGATATTATCTTGAGATTGATCTATCATACTCAAATTTTGGTGGACTTTATCCCCTAAAATCTTGGGAGAACTTTCTAGGTTTCTGCAAATTCTATATAAACCTGCCCAGTTCGCATGTCGCGACGGGGGGCTCTTCTTCAGTTCGGGGCGAAGCCATACTGTAACGCCAACTCGTTTCTTCGATCCAAACCTGAAGAGGGAAGTATTGGCTTCGATTTCCATTGCTCAGGGCTTGTTTTCCTCATCTCTACTCTTAGTTATTCGCTTCCACTTTTAGCAAATCATCACAATTTGCACAGTTTTCTGCACGATCTGCATTTTTCTCCATCTTGCGTCGCTTCGCCCTGCAGTTATACTGCGTGATAATTCATGTTCTTCATATCCATGCATTCACAACACACACACCTACCTTTTGCACCCATTTATAGGGGTTAAAAATCTCCCCCCGGTTCGTTCTTCCCTCTTTTCTACCACTGTTTTACACATCCGGGACAGGTTCTACACCTCCATGTTTCTAATGGATTTTCCCTTGTTTTGTTATCTTTGATTTGCAGGAGAGCATGGAAAGTGAGGCCCTTACCTTCTAGTCGACTGGAAGGTGAGGAGGTCTGATTCCACAAGTTCCCCGTGTCCTGTTGCTTGTGCGCGATCACGTTGTAGCGGTCACCTTTGGCCACGATTTTCTTCTTCTTTTCCCAAGGTATGCAGTAGGTTTTCATTCATTGTAGCATCTATTTCCTATTGCTAATCCTTGGGTGGTGATCACGGTTTACTTCTATATCTCCATTGCCCTTTTCTTTGCTCATATTGTTGCATGTTCATGCATATATATATTAGTGTGGGGACGGGGTAGATAGTTTATCTATATCCTCTATTTTTTGGCAATCACGGTGGGACATCTAGTGCCCATCACTTTATTCATGCTTTCATGCGATTTTGGTGTGTGTATGTCCATGTTTAGATAGCATTTTATATCCACCATATTGTTCATATTATTCATGATATTTTGCATCCATCTTATTTTGTTTGCATATGTTTATTATATCTTGATTTGCTAGTTTTAGGCTAGAATTTTGCGTGCACTTCGGTGCACATAGGGCCATGCATTGCATATTGTAGTTGCATTCCTACCTTGGTAAGTGACCCTCTCGCCTCCTCTCGCCTCCATATTCCTTGGAGTCGACTAGGTGATCTTATCTGGGACCTCCGTAAGTCCCTGTGATCCGTGGATTCCCACACGGAGGTCGGGCCAGCTGTACCTTTCCACCCCTTTGGACTTGCATTTGCATCAGTGTGAGAGAGTTAACCTTAGTCAACCCAAAGTTTAGACCTTATTCCTATAGGATTCCTATCTTGAAGGAATTATTCTTAATTCAACTTATTAAAAGGTCCATTAAAACTTCTAAAATATTTTCCATCATATTAAATTGTTTAATTTAGGTGAAAACTCTCACATTGCATTGTTTGTGTTGATTGGGCTTGTCCAAGCCCATTTGTGGTGTTTTGTGTTGCATCCCCTTATCATCCGCATATTTTGTTGTTAATAGGCCCATTTAGGTCAGCCCATGTTATGTGTCCATTGTTCAGTCCCATTGTCTTAGGTCTATGTTCCTTTGGTCTTTGCATTAGTGGGTCAGCCCCCTCCTGTTCTCTAGCCCATTACACCATTTGCTTTCCTCCTTGTATTAGGTCTCCATTTACCTTCATGGAGCATCATTCCAACCCCTTATACCCTTCTTCTTCCCAATTTTCTTCTTATTTCCGCGTGGAGTCCTTTTCCCACGCGGGCCCATCTTTCCATGGTCCCTCTAACCCATCTGAAGAACAAGCCAATCTCATGGCCCATTTATCAAGTCTTGTTCGCCAAATGGACCCGCCCCAGGCCCAACGTCTTATTGCAAACCATCTCAATGGGCCTTCTCATTCTAATGGCCAAATTCTTCCTAATGGGCCTTCTCCTTCTTATGTTGCTTGCCCAATCCCTAATGGCCAACTTTCTCTTAATGGGCCTTCTCCTTCCCATGCAGCTGGCCCAATTTCTCATGGCCAATTTCATCTCAATGGGCCTTCTCCTTCCCATGCTGCTAGCCAAATTCCTAATGCCCAATCTCATCATAATGGGCCTCATTCTTTGTATCCTCATGCTGCTGGCTCAATGGGTCCTTATGCTCATGTTCCTTCCCAGCCCATGTACCCTTCCACTCCTGGACTGGGCTTCCCTTCTTCTTCTCAGCCCGGATCCTCTAATCTGGCCCATTATCATAATTCTGGCCAAATCCATAATTTCTTGCTCAGGTTGGTCCACTTTCCTCTTGATCACTCCCTACACAGGAGATGATTACTCAAGCCCAATGCTAGCTTGATGAACTCCAACTCCAAATTGATCTCAAATCCTCCTTAAGTATTCCATTCGCATTTCAAGGTCTTCGGCTTCCACCTCCTTCGTAAATTCCCGCATATCGTCGTTATGGTGGAGTCGGTGACCCGCATGTGCACCTGAAGGAGTTTATTTATGAGTCGGCCCAATTTCGACATGATCAACACTTGATGGCATATCTATTTGGTCTGTCTTTAGAAGGCCCGGCTCGGGATTGATTCTTCTCATTGTCGCAAGAGCAGATTGTGAATTTTTGTGTGATTCAAGAGAAATTTATTCAATAATTTCAAGACCAGGTTGGGCCCAAGTATTCTATGGTGGATCTGGCCCACGAGAAGATGAAGCCCGACGAGGATTTCTCAACCTTTGCCGACCGCTGGCATCGCTTGGCCGTGCAAGTCCCGGGGCACATTCCGGAGGGAGAGCAAATCAAGACGTTAATATCCAATGCAACGCCGAAATATCGGTTTATCTTAGCCCTTAATGATATAACTTCCTGGCAACAACTATACAGCCGAGCCCGCTTCATTCGCCAACAAATCCAAGGTTCTCTTGACATCGAGTCCCCTCCACCATTCACCTCCACTTACACCTTACCCTCCATAAGCCAACCTTACGCTCCCATGAGTCAGTCCTCCATGAGTCGGCTTCACACCACATCCACCTCCACGTATCAAACCTCCACGGGTCAACCTTCCGCGAGTCAGCCTTCCGCTCCCGCATATCCGCCTGTGCCTTCACCTCCGATTAAGGAAACACCACACCCCGAGCAAGTGGATGTCGTCCAGTATATTCTCGCTCCTGCGCCATTGCCTAGTCCCTCCACTAGCCATGTACCCTTGCCTATGCAACCCCCACTTCCGTCTCCGTGATCTCCATAACCTTTCACTTCATCCCAAATCAATCGGCATCCACCTTTTCCGAAGCGGGCTCCTCGCTCTCCGTTGCCAGAATCTTTCACCGATATTTTCAGGGCTTTGATGGCCACTCACGCGTTGCCACTCCCTCCAGTTGTGCCTTGCCAACCCGTGGTGGGGAATATGCTTCAATTTTGTGATTATCATCGCCAGCAGGGGCATTTAGTCGAGGATTGCCCCGAGTTCTGGGAGTATGTTTATGGTCTGGAAGATAAGAAGAGGATCGATTGGTCCGCCATTCACAAGATTGTGATATATCTTCGTAGCAAGCAGCAAGCGCCGCCCAGGCAGCCATCTCCATCACTTCAAGACCAGGGGTACCCCTGTGATTCTTTATCTAATGTAGCACCTACTCTGTCACCCGCTCCAACACCTACTCCCTTGCCCACTCCATCTCCCTCTACCCCATCGTCTTTGTCGTCTCCTACCCTGCCTTTATCTCCTCCGCCAACCCAAGCCCTTGCTCAAGCCAGTACCTCCATTTCCTCCACTTTCGCCACTACCACTACTTCTACCCCCAATGCCACTCGACGTGTTGTGTCAATATGCCGACGTTAGGCCCCACGACCTTCCACTTTGCCTTCACCCTCTCCACCGTCTCCACCACCAACATTATCCTCATTGCCTGCATCACCATCCTCTCCATCTCTGCTACCTTCGCCGCCTTCACCTTCTCCACTTTCTCCTCCATCTTCCTCGTTTCCTAATCTTAAGCAAGCTCCACCTTTACATTTGCCCTCACCCACACCTCAACCGGTCATTGCCACCACGCCTCCACCTTCATCTATGCCTCTCATTGCTACTACACCCTCATTGCCTGTTATGCCTGCCACTCCTATTACCTCCATTCCTTCTCCATCCACTTCCACCCCACGGAGCGGGTGTGTGCTACCTTTGGTGCCCCTCGGGTCTAGTCCCTAGGGAGACAAATAGCCGAGTCAAGATGATGCGATGCCGGTTATACAGTTCAAGCTTCCAGATTTCATCTGCCGCATGCCAGTCTGCGTCCTGGTCTCTAGCTATTTTAGGGATGATGGGCCTACACTTCCGAAGATGGTTGTCAAGAAAAGTTCTCCTGCCTTGGTGCCGGTTTCTTCAAAAGCGAGGCCGATGGCAATCTCATTGCTCGCCAGAAAGTTCACTATTGATGCTGTTATTTCCTCTCGCTTCATTACCATTCAGATGATGGGCCAAGAAGGGTTCTCTACCCAGATTGTACTCACTTATACGGCCGCCAAGGGTCTGATGCATTCTCTATTCAAGGGGCAATTGGCCATATCTTCTGCATTCTCCAAGGACATTATGCGCATCTTATGCAATCTACCTCGATTTGTTAGTGGGCCGGCCACGTCAACGCTGCGCATTACCCTCCCTAAGTTTCATCCTTCTTTTCTATCGAGGGAGTTGTGCTTCATGGCTGACCACCAAGTGGAGTTGCCGAATCTCCATGTCTTGGTGCCGAGTGACAAGACTCTGTGGTTCCATGATGTTCAGCATTTTGAGGAGTTATCTATCCAAGAATGTCCAACTATTGTTAGCACCGGATGTCTAGGGGCAACCGCCCCGGTGAGGCTACATGTTCATAGCCGGGCTAGGCCGTCTGCTAGATGGGCTCGCTATTTGAGAATACATTGCAAGCCAAGAAGCTCGAAGGTCTGAGCCCGCAATAGGCGGGCCCATTTTCAAGAAGTTTCTGCTAAGAAGAGTCTGTGGTGCAAGTACAAGGGCTGTCAGTTGTGCACTCTGGGATCCACGACCTCTCATGCGTCTTCATCTCATTCATAATTTCTTCTGCTAAGCTCCCACCCTTGGGTGGTGTACCTACCTCCTCCGGATCCTATTTCTATGGTTTTCTATTCTTTTTCTGAGTCCATAATCCCCAACTCCTCTTCTCCTTATCCGAATCCTCTGGATTTTCCTGATTCTCGGCCCCATCCTAGGCCATCCTCCTTTCGTCCCGATTCTGGGACCTTTTTCCATTCTTCGTTTCATCCAGAACCTCCGAATCTTTCCTTTCATCCCGATTTCAGGATATCTTCCAATTCTTCTCCCCCGAGATCTCTGGGTGTTGCCTCTGATTCTTCTCCGACCCCGTCGGTTGATCACCATTGTCCTTCTCCGACCTTGTCGGATGACCATCATTCTTCTTCTCCGACCTTGTCGGATGTCCATAATCCTTCTTCTCTGACCACGTCAGATGATTACTCTTCTTCTTCCTCATCTTCGCCACAATCTCATCACAGTTTTTCTATTCTCTCTACCTCACCCTTTCAGGGCCATTGCCCTTTTTCTTGTTATTTTCGAGACTTTAGCCTGCCTTGATCTCAGCTGATCTCTGGTTATTCTGTATCTGGTTCCTTGTTATCAGGGTCTCTGCGCCTTAACGAGGAGTTCTAGCCCTCGTCTCTCTTCCTTTTTATTCTTCTTCGTCCAGTTTGGTGTCTGCCGCTCATCCATGTAGAGGAATCTTCAAGCCTTTGCTATCCTTTCCTTCTCGCTCTTGACAAGCAAAGAATACAAAGCTCGTGCTGCTCAAAGCTCGATGGTCAAGATCGCTTCAGGATGTTGCTTTCACGCTAAAGATTTGCAAGGTATTTTTATTTTGCGTAAGAATATGCTATCATTGTTATTACTCTTATTATTATTCCTATGCATTGTTAAGATAATATTGTTTCCTCACATGGTTTGAGTGGCTTTAGGAAGTTTGCTTAGTTAGAATGAGTTCGCTTCTGTAGCATTCTTAGGCTGGTGATAGCTTCATGCTGGGAATCTAGTTCTTTCCCCGATCATTAAGGGTGACCTTTGAGTATGGTTTTTTTACACACTACACCGCGAGGTATAGCCGATCTCTCTTAAGCACACCGTTGCTGCTTTGGCCATACTTTGGGTATGCACAAATGTCTTTTCTTTTCTCTGCTCGGCCGAGTGTAGGGCAAGAGATGGAAGGATGAGATGACCAACCTGGGCATTCCCCAATACGAGAGAGGTCTCAAATAGGGGAAGTCTTGACCCTAAAAATATGAGCTCTCATGCTAATCTAGCCAACAAGGGCTATCAAAATCAAAATATGAATCAATAGCAAAATTATGAAATAAAGGCATGGCTAGAGTGGTAGTACAGTTCCCCGCGGGACGTCATGAGCCCGGTCGCATACGTACTTGATAAATATGGGTCTCAAAATCAAAGACACAAAGTCCCGGCGTAACAGACTGTATCTTTGAGGGGTAGTGCCCTGGGAAGAATTCAAATCAAGATATCTCTCATCCTGTATTAAGCTTATCCCCATTGTTCTTCTACTTCTCCCTCTTAAGCTGGGTTGTATCTCGGGTATGGCGTTAGTAGGGGCACTGTTCTTTAGAGGCGGTTGGTTGTGGTAAGACACCCTCATATGCATGCACTGCCCAAGAGAAATCTTTAATGAAATGGGGAGGAACGATGATCCCTAGCCAATAGTTTGAGCCCGTCTTGGGTGCTGCAGATTGCTTTATTGTCAAATTTTAAAAAAATGCAAAAAATAGATATTTCAAAATAAAAAAAACCAAATATTTTAAAAATTTTAAAAAAATCAGAAATGACAAAAAAAAAATCCAAAAATGAGTTTTTTGTTCACATTTTTGTCCACTTGTTTTGAGAACGGATATGATCTGTTTGTTGAGTGTGCAGGTCGCAGATGTTCAAGCTGTCCTTGCTCTCTTCTATCTCTCATTTTAGCTCTTGTTCATATCTTCTTGTTTGTTCTCTCTTCTTCAATCTATTCTCTCGATCTGTTCTGAAGCTCATGTCCTTCTCAACTTTCGATTTATCTCATCATATCTCCATGAGAGGGCTTTGCCTCACGATTAAGAACCTAGCGGTTCTGATTCTTCTGATCTTGGGTTTTGATTAGGAGCGTATTTGTTTGTGTCTTTCGTCCCGCCGTGTCCTTGTCACACGTGTCTATGTCCCTCGGTGTCGTCACGCGTGTCTTTGTCCCTCTGTGTCTATCATGTTTTTGCATCCCACTGTGTTGTCTTTGTCCCTCCGTGTCTATCATATTTTTTCATCACACTGTGTTATCATCTTACGTTTGTCTTATCCTACCATGCTATGTGTTGTCGTTGTCCCCCATGGTGTTGTCATCCCACGTGCCTTTATCCCACCATATCTTGTCCCACCGCGTGTGTTGTCCCACCGTGTTGTGGTGTTGTCTTGCCCCAACACACTCTTTAGTCCCGCTCACGCTTATTGTTTGTTCATGTGATGTCTTGCATATGTTATTCATGTGATTTCATCCTTCGTTATGTTATGTTATGTTATCTTTCATCCATCTTTGTGATGTTGTGTTATGTTAATGCTTGTTCTTTTGTTGTTTTGGTTGTCTTATATCAAAAAATCAAAAAACATGCCGTTTCGCTTGGCAGGTAAGTCAGGTATGGCTCCCTATCCCTGCTCTTTGTTTCATTACTATATGGTATCTACATTATTATAGCCTCTCATGGACCGGCTAGTTGCCCTTGTGATGCGGGACGGATGACTCGACCGGGCTAGGACGTACGACGGACACAAGTGCGGCCAGCACTAGCACGTTAAGGCAAGCCAGGCGGCTAGCCACTGTGGTATTCTCCGGGTGGAGACGCCTCTCAACAGCGCTCTCTCTTTAGCCCAACGATCGTCCCTTGCGAGGGAAACGTGGGGATCGCGGCGATTAAGAAACCACCGTCGCCTAGGGTACCGATTCGCGTTCGGTGCTCGATCGGAGCTACGGAACGGGCACTCTCAACTCACTAGCACGGTGATTTAGATACAAGCTAACGGCCCTAATCTCACAAACGCAGCAATATAGAATGTATACTAAATTAGCAATGTGAGAATGGAATGAGCGCGTACCTCCACGTCTAGGCGTGGGGAAGAATTCCCGGCCGTTTTCCGAACAACCCCGATATACAAATGATTTAATTTTACAATTTCAGATCTGGAAACCCACTCCACACAAGGAGGTAAAGGGTTACAAAATGATGTTTGGGGGTTGTTGGGTCCCGGGTTGACGGGCAGCAAGCAACGGAGCCGAGGAAGGCGAGCTGGAGCCGAACGAGCGCGCCGAGGGCGAGTCGACTTGGTTCTGTCCACACCGGGCACCCTGTGCAGCGATCTTCCGACGACTATAACTCCTAGCCACGACGTCTAATTGGGGTGCCATTTGTTGGAGAATGACGGTGACTGGACGTAGTTTCTTCACTCCAGAGGGCGCATTCAGATCCTTTCAGATCTGGGTGCAGCAATGATTTCTTTCAGCATCTGATTTGGTGTTCACAGAACTGCACAGACAGACAAATAAATGGTGGAAAAAGGGTTGCCGATGTCGAAATGGAACTCCGTCTTTGGGAGGTTGTTGGTGACGTCCATAGGAACAAATCCTCTGAAGACCTCTCTCTCAGATATTGGCTGGATGAGGCGGGACAGATGTGGGAAGTCGCCTCTGGATCTGGACTGAGTCTGTTCAGATCTTCTTGCGCGACCTCACGAGAATTGACGCCACAGACAGCACAGACCTTGAAATGCAACGAAACCAGAGGCAACGTGAAGATGACTTGCAATACTTTAATTGATATTCAGACACCAGCTCCTGATCACGTCATGGTTGGGCTGCATAAACTGAAACACAGTCACCCTTAGATCTAGACTGCACTCTGGGACAGATCTGCGCGCCGCCATGAGAAAAATCACCGCCGGTGCTCCCGAACTCCAAACGGTATCAAACCAGCGCTGAATTCTTGCAATCTTGTAGTAGTATCAAGGATAAATCGGAGGGAACAAGATGATAAGAGGGGGATGGGAAGAGAAGGTCGAGTCCACGACCAGATTTCTGGGAAATTCACACCAAGGGAAAGGGCAAGAGAAAGAGGGAGAATCACTCTCTTAACAATTTTCTTTCAACAAAATATCATTAGCCTCTGCACACACAATGTACAAGCCCTTAAATAGACAATTACAAGAGGTATAAGGGGTGGGGAGGTCGTGGGTTTCAAGGGGAGGGGAAGGGGGATGCGCCCATGGCCATGAAAGGGAGAGGGAGGGGACAAAGAGACATGTTGGCTGCCTACCTTTGACATTCAAGGTAAAAGGGGGGGTAGGTTGGCAGCCAATTAACCTTGACCAGCAGCCATTTAATACCACATGTTGTGAATGGAGAGAAGAAAGAAGAAAAAAGACAATTTCCTAGCCTAATAGGACAAGAAAGGGGGCGCCCCCCATTTTGGGCCTTGAATGGGCCATTTTGGTCATGGCAGCCCACTCATCCTTCTAGGAATCCAATATGGCTCAAGGCCATTCTCCTCTAGTTGGCCCATGTATGAAGAGCCCATATATGGCCTATGGATCCATCCAAATGGACCAAGGCCTCTCCCTTTCTTAATGAAGTCTTAAGGGCCTTAACCAGTTGGCCCATTTACAGCCTTACAACCAACCCAATATGAAAACCCACATATAATGTGACATTACAAGCCCAATTTAATGCTAAAAAGAGTCCAAATAGAAGCCAAAGTGTCCCCATTTGGAAGATAAGCCGATGTAGTCCACTTGGCGCTCCGCGTATGGCAACGTCGGTTCGCCGACGTGTCACGTGATCGCCCTAGTGTCCGCACCAATTCTCCCCGGGTGGGAGGAACTCGACCCCGTCGAGTAAGGGTCTCGAAGCTTGCATTCTCCGCATGTGATCAAGGTGTTGGTCATCGTGGGGCATCCTCGCCAACGCACTAGGACGTG
Organism: Amorphophallus konjac; assembly: GCA_022559845.1. NCBI lineage: Eukaryota > Viridiplantae > Streptophyta > Magnoliopsida > Alismatales > Araceae > Amorphophallus > Amorphophallus konjac. The sequence continues at coordinate 492,405,864 of CM040121.1, forward strand.
TGGATATGCGCCATTCCTTGTGGTGATCACCTGCTCATCCAGTATACAATCTATACGCATGCGTTGAGGCTGGAAGAGGTGGACTCTCGGGTGGTGTATCACTCACAATAGAAGGAGAAAGCCCAAAGCTCACTAGGGATCACCGCGGGTTCCAATATGCTACCAGATCTGAAACATGGAACGTCGAACCGTCACCATAGTCACCCGGTAGTTCAATATCGTACGCATTCGGACCCACTTGTTTCTTGACCCAGAAAGGGTGGGGATCGTGGACTTAGAGTGGCTTTCGGTCTCCGGGAGGAAACCAATCAGGTATGACCCTGACCTAGACGTACTCTCCCTTTGAATCCACGAATATGTAGCATGCATCAGCTACCTCCTTATATGTGCTTGACTGGCCTTTTATTGACACGACTTAATGCAAACCATATGAAAGAAAACAAACCATAGAAACAAACACACACACTTGAACTTAGACAAACCTATGGTGATGTAGACCATGCATATGCAATGGTGGACTAGGGCACCCGAATATGTGCCATGCATATACTAGATGTACTCGATGCTTGACGGAATGGACGATTCCTAGACACCCTAAGATGTACCAATCATGCATTGGCGACCTATGAGATTTGGGTGGGGAAGGACTAGGATATCCAAAACTACCCTCGTCATTACCCCTAGACATAGGTACGGCTTGCCAACTAGACCGAGGGGTAGGGACGGGATGGTGAACTCCTTGGAAGAAGTGGAGTGAATATGATAGCTCGGGAGGTTCACTAGTGAAGGGATCAAAAAGGTCAAAGAATTTATGACCCCATGAAGTGGGTTCCACCATGACTCGGTCCCAATTTTGAAATTCTTGAGGGTGTAGGTAGTCACCTTCATCCGTTATGGTAACTGGGATGGTGATCTCATAGAGAAGGTACGGTTCCTCCCTCGGGATAAAAGAAATGAAATCGAGCTCGGCCGGCATAGGGAGGAATAGAAGGACCTCCGTGGTGACTTGACCCACGGTGTACACGGAGGTAATGGATCCTAAGGCCGGATGGGTGAAGCTAAGACTAGCGGGTTGGTCAAACCCTCGGGCCAAAAGGTGCGTCAACTTCCATTGTGAATCTAATCCCATAATAAGGTCATCCAAAGTATCGACATGGTGACTAGACCGAAAAGTTGTGTGGGAGGAGTTGACGGACACCAAAGGTAGGGTAGGATCCATAAATGGGAAGGGAGGTGGGACAAAGCCATCCTTGAGCCAACGAAGAAGCGGCTCGACTATGTATAGCGTTCCCGTAAGAAACACGGGTGGCTCGAGCTTTGGTAGCTCCAAAGAAGAAGGTTCCGAATGAAGATCGGAAGTAGATGATAATGGAGCTCTAGGGAAGGGGTTCTCCGATTGAGGTGGGGAAGGCCATGGTGTAGGCGGCTGGGAGGTGGATGCTTGTCGAAAGCCACTATACCGAGAAAAGTGAGACTCAAATGGTTCGACCACTAGAGCGACCGTATAGGAGTCCGCTAGAGAGAATGCATTGCGGATAAGACATTCCAACTGGAAGTGAAGGCGCAAACCTCTCCGGAACTGAAATGCAGCCGTGTTGCTCTCCTCTCCCAAGCCATGTTCCAACCAATACTTATGATATGCCCGAATGTACTCGGACACGGACCTATCACCTTGGACGGGTCGACATGGGTTGGCCATAGTTGCCAAAATATGGGAACGGATCCCTAGGAATGGATATGCAAGGCCATTTGAACATGAGACACAAACGGATGCTAACACTGACTAATGCAAACACATACTAATGCAACAATGATGCACTTAGACCTAACCAATTTTCGGTACGAGGTGGAGTTAATCGACCCGAAGGTCACTCGCGCAAGTGTGCGGCCTTCCCGGTAGGCATAGCCTAATGTTCGTGTCACATCTTTTGATATACCGTTTATTGGGATGCAATTTTAAAACACTTTTTTTTTTAGAAATATGATGATCCTAGACTTAAATGACACTTTTGTTTTTGATTTTGGACACCCTAGACTTAGAACGACTCTCTGATACCAAATTGATGCGGGACGGATGACTCGACCGGGCTAGGACGTACGACGGACACAAGTGCGGCCAGCACTAGCACGTTAAGGCAAGCCAGGCGGCTAGCCACTGTGGTATTCTCCGGGTGGAGACGCCTCTCAACAGCGCTCTCTCTTTAGCCCAGCGATCGTCCCTTGCGAGGGAAACGTGGGGATCGCGGCGATTAAGAAACCACCGTCGCCTAGGGTACCGATTCGCGTTCGGTGCTCGATCGGAGCTACGGAACGGGCACTCTCAACTCACTAGCACGGTGATTTAGATACAAGCTAACGGCCCTAATCTCACAAACGCAGCAATATAGAATGTATACTAAATTAGCAATGTGAGAATGGAATGAGCGCGTACCTCCACGTCTAGGCGTGGGGAAGAATTCCCGGCCGTTTTCCGAACACCCCCGATATACAAATGATTTAATTTTACAATTTCAGATCTGGAAACCCACTCCACACAAGGAGGTAAAGGGTTACAAAATGATGTTTGGGGGTTGCTGGGTCCCGGGTTGACGGGCAGCAAGCAACGGAGCCGAGGAAGGCGAGCTGGAGCCGAACGAGCGCGCCGAGGGCGAGTCGACTTGGTTCTGTCCACACCGGGCACCCTGTGCAGCGATCTTCCGACGACTGTAACTCCTAGCCACGACGTCTGATTGGGGTGCCGTTTGTTGGAGAATGACGGTGACTGGACGTAGTTTCTTCACTCCAAAGGGCGCATTCAGATCCTTTCAGATCTGGGTGCAGCAATGATTTCTTTCAGCGTCTGATTTGGTGTTCACAGAACTACACAGATAGACAAATAAATGGTGGAAAAAGGGTTGCCGATGTCGAAATGGAACTCCGTCTGTGGAAGGTTGTTGGTGACATCCATAGGAACAAATCCTCTGAAGACCTCTCTCTCAGATATTGGCTGGATGAGGCGGGACAGATGTGGGAAGTCGCCTCTGGATCTGGACTGAGTCTGTTCAGATCTTCTTGCGCGACCTCACGAGAATTGACGCCACGGACAGCACAGACCTTGAAATGCAACGAAACCAGAGGCAACGTGAAGATGACTTGCAATACTTTAATTGATCTTCAGACACCAACTCCTGATCACGTCGTGGTTGGGCTGCATAAATCGAAACACAGTCACCCTCAGATCTGGACTGCACTCTGGGACAGATCTGCGCGCCGCCACGAGAAAAATCACCGCCCGTGCTCCCGAACTCCAAACGGTATCAAACCAGCGCTGAATTCTTGCAATCTTGTAGTAGTATCAAGGATAAATCGGAGGGAACAAGATGATAAGAGGGGGATGGGAAGAGAAGGTCGAGTCCACGACCAGATTTCTGGGAAATTCACACCAAGGGAAAGGGCAAGAGAAAGAGGGAGAATCACTCTCTTAACAATTTTCTTTCAACAAAATATCATTAACCTCTGCACACACAATGTACAAGCCCTTAAATAGACAATTACAAGAGGTATAAGGGGTGGGGAGGTCGTGGGTTTCAAGGGGAGGGGAAGGGGGATGCGCCCATGGCCATGAAAGGGAGAGGGAGGGGACAAAGAGACATGTTGGCTGCCTACCTTTGACATTCAAGGTAAAAGGGGGGGTAGGTTGGCAGCCAATTAATCTTGACCAGCAGCCATTTAATACCACATGTTGTGAATGGAGAGAAGAAAGAAGAAAAAAGACAATTTCCTAGCCTAATAGGACAAGAAAGGGGGCGCCCCCCATTTTGGGCCTTGAATGGGCCATTTTGGTCATGGCAGCCCACTCATCCTTCTAGGAATCCAATATGGCTCAAGGCCATTCTCCTCTAGTTGGCCCATGTATGAAGAGCCCATATATGGCCTATGGATCCATCCAAATGGACCAAGGCCTCTCCCTTTCTTAATGAAGTCTTAAGGGCCTTAACCAGTTGGCCCATTTAGAGCCTTACAACCAACCCAATATGAAACCCACATATAATGTGACATTACAAGCCCAATTTAATGCTAAAAAGAGTCCAAATAGAAGCCAAAGTGTCCCCATTTGGAAGATAAGCCGATGTAGTCCACTTGGCGCTCCGCGTATGGCAACGTCGGTTCGCCGACGTGTCACGTGATCGCCCTGGTGTCCGCACCACCTTGTGTTCTGGGATCTGATGTTCCCCTTTAACAAAAATGATGATGATCTAGGAACATACGATTAATCATTGGATAGGCCGTTAGTTTGAGTCGGGTTGGGGACGATGAACTCTGTGTCGCACGCCGTGGTTGCAAGAATACTTTTGACCCCATCTTGCTCGGTCTAGCAATATTATCATTGAGTACTTTCTATTTTAATCTTTCTTTACATTCGTTTTGATGATTTCTTTATTTTAGCCCAACATGCATCATGTCATTTTGAGCATTCACGTCTCGTAATTCTTTCAAGGTTTCTCCTTAATAATGGTTAATTGCACTTCAGCTCTCTTTGATAAGAGATCTTCATTCCACTCTGAATTTGAACGTCTTCTTTGATCTGCCCTCTCGGTCTGGTTGGCCAGCGTGATTCTTGTATGGATTTTATCTCAGTTTTACTCTTTCCCGTTTCCAACTTTTCAGCTGTGCTCTTTCTGATCCCCTCATTGTTCGTGGATTGTGTCCCCAATGAGGTTGGTCGTGTATTCTTTTCCTCTCCCTTAGTTACTTCTCCAGGCATGTCTCATCCTTGTCATCCAGTCCTTGTGGTTAGTTCGGCGTTTTCGGGAGAATTCCTGTAGCTTGTTAGTTGTGATGGGTGTCTTTTGCCTTGATGCCCACTTTTCAGTTCCCTCCGCTTCATCTCCGTTTCACATCGCTTTCGCTTTCACTCCATCTCCTTTCCATTTCACCTCCGCGCCGCTTTCGATCATTCCCTTACAAAGCGGATATCAAGGAGGGGCATCTGTTGACACCCGTTTTTAACCTACAAATCGAGTTATTTCTCTTCTTATCCTTTATCATGTTTTGAATTTTCCATTATTTTTTAGCCTTCTTTAAGCCTATTTCGAGCCCATTTTTTGGTCATTTCTAAGCCCATTAAGCCTTGGATCCCTTGGAGGACGTTTTCCTATTTAAAAAAAAATAAAATAAAAAAATAAATAATGATATTTTTTTCAAAGTCACGGTCAACTGTTGACTGTGACCATCAGGTCATGGTCAAATGTTGACCGCTTTCTCCCCTTTTCTGTCTTAAGAGTCCTAAGTGTTCTAGACTCTGTTTTCTGCGCGCGCATGACTCCGGGGCCTCTTCCAAGGCTGATATCTTCGAGATTAAAACTCCAAATCAATTTCTATCTTTTCTGGTCTCTTGCCCTTTGATATTATCTCGAGATTGATATATCATACTCGAATTTTGGTGGACTCTATCTCCTAAACACGTGGAGGAAATTTTTGCATTTTTGCAAATTCTATATGAACAAGACTCTGTTTTCTACTCGACGGGACCTCCTTCTTGGGCTAATATCTTCTAGATTACTCCACCAATTTACGTTCTATCTTTTCTGGGCTATTACCCTTGATATTATCTCGAGATTGATCTATCATACTCAAATTTTTATGGACTTTATCCCCTAAAATCTTGGGAGAACTTTCTAGGTTTCCTGGAAATTCTATATAAACCTGCCCAGTTCGTAGGTCGCGACGGGGGGCTCTTCTTCGGTTCGAGGCGAAGCCATGCTATAGCGCCAACACGTTTCTTCGATCCCAACCTGAAGAGGGAAGTATTGGCTTCGATTTCCACTGCTCAGGGCTTATTTTCCTCATCTCTACTCTTAGTTATTCGCTTCCACTTTTAGCAAATCATCACAGTTTGCACAGTTTTCTACACGTTCTGCATTTTTCTCCATCTTGTATCGCTTCTCCCCACAATTACACTGCGTGATAATTCATGTTCTTCATATCCATGCATTCACAACACACACACCTACCTTTTGCACCAGTTTATAGGGGTTAAAAACCTCCCCCCGGTGCGTTCTTCCCCCTTTTCTACCACTATTTTACACATCCGGGACAGGTTCTACACCTTCATGTTTCTAATGGGTTTTCCCTTGTTTTATTGTCTTTGATTTGCAGGAGAGCATGGAAAGTGAGGCCCTTACCTTCTAGCCGGCTAGAAGGCGAGGAGGTCTGATTCCACAAGTTCCCCGCGTCTCGTTGCTTGTGCGCGATCACGTTGTAGCGGTCAACTTTGACCGTGGTTTTCTTCATCTTTTCCCAAGGTACGCAGTACGTTTTCATTCATTGTAGCATCTATTTCCTATTGCTAATCCTTGGGTGGCGATCACGGTTTACTTCTATATCTCCATCGCCCTTTTCTTTGCTCATATTGTTGCATGTTCATGCATATATATATTAGTTTGGGGGGGTAGATAGATTATCTATAGCAGGGTCATGGTCAGGAGGCTGGCGAGGGCAGTTCATCGCATGGTGGTCGTAGACGTGTCTTGCGAGAGTTTCTGTAGTTTCACCCACCGACATTTGAAGGCCAGTTGGATCCTGATGCAGCGAGGTCGTGGATTGATGCCGTGGAACGTGTGTTCCAATCGATGGAGTGTGTGGATGATGAGAAAGTCTTGTTGGCAAGTTATCAGTTGCAGGGATCAGCTTTGTTCGTGGTCAATTACAGAGTGGGAATCGGCATTCCTATCTTTCCCTCTACGGTAGATTCCGTGGTAGGAGTTTCTTGCAGCATTTGAGCGAGTTTTCAGCCCAGAGCACGTCAGGACAAGAAGGATGTTTCAGTTCATGGAGCTGTCATAGGGAGATATGTTAGTAATGCAGTATCGATCTAGATTTGTAGAGTTGGGTCGCTATGTTCCCCATATCATGGCCGATGAGAAGCTGAGGACTCAATAGTTTATCAGAGGTTTGAGGCTAGAGCTTAGGCACCTAGTGATTGCGACCTGTGCGGTAGACATGGAGTCAGCTTATCAAGCCGCGGCTGATGTATGAGAGGATTGGCTGAGGACCCAGGAGTAGGCCCGTGTAGGGCAGTCCCAGTCAAGTCAAGGTCAGAAGAGGACCTTTCAGCAGTAGTGTGTTCCCCAACAGTCTTGGAGGCAGGTAGAATTAGCATCTCTCTTACCTCTTGGCACAAGTTCTTCCCCTCCAAGATTGAGTATTAATAGGGTGTCGAGGTTGTTTAGAAGAAGCAGGGCATGTAGGAGATGCCAGGAGTAAGAGGAGTAGGCTTTGGCAATGTCTGATCAGCAAATAGCGGTTCAACCATCGCAGCATAGTGATATGAACGAGCAACTAGGATAGTGTTTGAGATGTGGTGGGTTTCACGAGGGCAGGCCGTGCACGGTGGATGAAGCAGAGCTAGAGTGCTTCAGGTGTGGTCATATCGATCATATTGCTCGTGAGTGTCCATGGTGGCCGCCCCAGTCCCAGCCACCACTACTGCGTTCCACTAGCCTGGCGAGCCATGGTTCCCGGCATGCGCGAGGTATTTGACCGGGCGGAGTTGTCGGGCCCATCTCGTGGGAGGTACGTGTGAAGTTTTGATTATTGTATGCTATGCTTGTGTTTAATTCTGCTATTCCCTCGTTATAATTGTGCTTGTTGAAGAATGTTCTGATTATGACAAAACTTTGTGTATGTTGTGAGTGGTTGCATTTGTACGGCTCATGCCTTGGGTTTTGAGTTGTAATTTAGCCTCATACATGTGTGAATGAATATCCTTCCTTAAATGAATATTTTTCCTCGAAGCATTTTATTCCCAAAGAGTGTTTAATCATGAAGGTCTATTGTCCCAATAGTGTTTGTGATGTCAAGGCAAAGCATGCCTAGAAGGATTGCAAAACAGGCAGGAAAGTATTACGCAGGTCGACACATGTTTCTGGAATTCAATCGACCGAAGTGCCTTCGGTCGATAGACATTTCCTTAAGCCATCAGATTTTTTCAAATCATTTGAAAGCTTCGTATAACCCTCTTCAACTCATCTGAAGCTTCAAAAAGGGTCAGCACTCACTCTGGAACATCTCAGTTGAGCCTATTAGTCATTTGAAGAAGGCAAATTTGATAAGTTAGCAAATGCACTGCTAGTGCTCGATAGAATGTTGCTATGCTCAGAAATGCAGCAAAAGTGTACATGGCACATTTTTTAGTCAACAAAAGCCTAGCAGCAACCCATCTGAAGCAACAACAACAACACCAGGAGCATCAGTCAGAATTACTTGAACTCAACTTTTCAGTTTTGCTGTACAAGCGACAAGAGAAGTGGATAAAAGTCAAGCCCTGATCAGTCATCTAACTGTTAGTGACAACAGTAATAGTATCTAAGCTTCAAACCAGCTTCAGTAGAACAAAAATCAAGCAACAACAAAGGTTGCGTCGACTCAATGCACTCAAGGAGTCGACACATCTAAAGAGAATTCAATGAAATCTATCTAGGGTGTGTCGATGCAAAGAACTACCTACGTCGACACAACAGGTGTATCTAGCAGTTCAAGGCCTGAAATCAACAGTTTGAAAAGTAGTCTTAAATCTTGTGAATATACTGCAGCAATGCCAGTAACAGCAGAAGAATCCCAGCAATCAAGGCTCTCTCTCTCTCTGCCAACATCTGAAAAGTGTGTCAATCCATCAAGCCTAACACAATCATCATCAGCAAGACATCCATTCAGGCAGTTTTCTCTTCTAGACCACAAAGGGGTCGACCCCCTCAAGAAAAGGGTCGACCCCTGAGCAGTTTCCAATGCTAGACAGAACCAATCCACAAAAGGGTTGACCCCCTTCCAGAAAAGGGTTGACCCCTTCCGTTAAGATCTCTTGGAGCCTATTTCCGTAAACCAAATTCGTGAGGCTTCCTGGGCACAAGAGTCCAAGTCCCAGTCATTGAAAAGCACATGGCTCGATGGTCCAAGGTTCTAGAAGAATTTTGGCTGAGGATATTCTATTCTTTACAGGCGGACCAATCACAAAACGGGCTGCTAAAGGTTTTATCCACAAACTATCTGCCTTGGGGAAAAAGCCATCGTGAGACTGTCCTACGTGAACGCCATTGGCGGACCAATGGGCAGCCATCATATCTCATCTTAGAAGGGCCAATCAGTGGCCATTCCTCCTAGGATCTAAAGCCTTCTAATGATCTGGACGGCCATGATTTTTATCTATCAAGATCAAGGGTGCATGTTCTATACCCAGCATATAGAATCAACATGTTCTCCATCTGTGAAAGGTGGCAAGCTCATTTTCACAGAAGGAACAAGGTTGAAGATCAACTAAGCTCGTCCAGAAGAGAAAAGAGAAAAGAAGGAAGAAGAAGAAAGGAAGAAATGCAGTGAAGCGTTTACAGAGTCTGAGAGAGCATCGTCCGTTGAATAGAGAAAGGAAAAAGAGAGAGAGTAAGAAGAGTAAGCAAGAGAACGCCAAGGAGGAGGAAGAGCATCCCACGTTGAGTTGAAGCCAAAGAAGAAGAGAAGGAAGAAGCGTCTACTTAAGAAACGCTCCTGCGATTTCATTCTTTTGCTACCTTATCTTGCTTGTGTTTATTGTTGTTCATTTCCAAACTCTGAATCATACTCTGGTGTGTGTATCTGTGCAATGGTTGCACAGGCTCAGATTGTCTGAGCGTTCTTGTGCGCGCGTGTGTGCTGCTGGGTTTTAGTCCTAGAGCAGTTGCGGTTCGTCCCCGTGTGTGTGTGTAGGCATCATCTTGCGTGTGTTGGAGCTTGGCTCCTTGTGTGTGTGGGGATTTATCCCCGTGCTGTTTTACCAGTAGTGATGCCTCACTCAGTTGAGTGAGGGGTGGACATAGGGAGCCCGATGTGGTCCCGAACTACCTTAAAAATGTTGTGTCACTATATATGATTATGCGATCGTTCCATATCCTCTATCTCCCTTGACATGTACATTTGAAACACACCACACACTATTTGGTTGTTCACTGTGTACATCACTACATCACGCACTTGTTCTTCACACACACGCTATGAGGCTTAGTTTGTCAATCTGCCGATTGAGTGAATTCCTCAACATGCACCTTAACGCTTCTGCTATCTCCTAGGTAGTATGTGTTGAACTAGGTAATCTCAAGTGGTTGTGTTAGTTTCCGCTGTGAGTAGTTTTATGTTTTAAATTGGACTTAAATTTTTTAGAGGGATCTATTCACCCCCCCTCTAGATCCGTCTTCCTACACTACGAGACCCAACAATTGGTATCAGAGTGAGGCTCTGTTGTCCCTAGATCTAACGATCTACAGAGAGATCCCACTACTGTTTTGATCATGAATTTTTCTGTTAAACAAATCTCGATGAATTCCTTACCTATTTTTAATGGTTCTGATTTTCCTTCATGGCTAGGCAGACTGTGTAGGCTTATTAACTCTGTTGATCCTAACCTCTGGAAGTTGATTTATCTTGGTCCTAACAAATTACCTCTAGATGTGACCATGTGGTCTGAAGAGGATAAACTGAAGAACCATGATAATGTTACAGTCCTAAGTTTGTTACAAGCTGCTGTCGATACTCACATGTTTTCATTGGTCTTTTCTTGTAGAATGGCAAAGGAGCTCATGGATTGCTTGATCAAAGGCCAAGAGGAAAAGATGGACGGCCTGTGTTTCATGGCCGATAAACTGGATACATCGAGTGAGGAGAGCTCTGAGGTAAACTCTGATAGCAATGAAATTTCATTTGAGGAACTGTTGAATGCCTATGAAGAACTGTTAGATAAATTTAAGAGAATTAAGGCTGAAAACTGAAAGCTCAAAAAGAAATCTAAAGACACTTTCCATGAAAATGTTTCTTGTGATAAATGTTTTGAGTTTGAAATTTTGAATAAACTCTTACTACACGATGTTGGATAGTCATAAAGAAACCATATCATGTTTAAGAATAAGAAATGAAGCTCTCAAGAATAAAATTAATCAAATTGAGAAGACTGAGAATGAGCTCAGAAATCAACTGAAATCAGATTATGTCGATCATGATCTTTGTAATGAACTGATTATGAATGATAAACTTGCAAAAGAAAATGAAAATTTGAAACAATTGAATACAACCATGTTTGAAAGATTGTTAGCAATTGAAAAAGGAAAAACACTAGCTGTTAATGAATCTGAGAAATTACAAGTGCTGGAACAGGAGATTGAGAATTATTAAATTGCCAATATAGTGTTAAATGAAAGTGTTGTTTCCTGTGAACAAGAGATTGCTAATTATGAGCTGCATATTGCATCACTTGAAAATGAAATCGATGAATTAAATAACTCATTGTCTAAATTTGTCAAAGGGAAAGATAATCTCGATAAAATCTTGGGGACCAAGGTAAATTTCCAACGGAAAGGACTAGGGTATGATCCTAGTAAAAAGAAAACTTTTGGTTTGAAAACTCAAACCTCATTTGTGCATACCTCCTGCTCTTCTAATATTTCAAATGCCTCTTCTGTTGAGAAATCAAAGTCTAAATTGTAGGCTCAACCTAGGACCAAGAAATCCGATGCTTCACCAAATTGTCAAAATGGTCCTAAGAGTCAGAACAAGAAATTTAATGCTCACAAAAGTCACATGAAGCATGCTCATATCCGAAAAACTTCAAAGTTTAGTTGTTTTTACTATGGTCAGCCTAGACATGTGATGAATAACTGTGTTGTTATGAAAAATGATGAATTAAAAGCTTGTAAAATGACAATTGACCCAAGTAAACAAAAACTATTTTTGAACAAAAGACTTTACTCTTGTTATAACTGTGGTGTGCCTAGCCATACGGTCAAGAACTGTTGGCAAATGAAAGGGAAAAACAAATTCCATGTTCAAAATGATAAAATATCTGTTTATACGCAGAAAGTCACCAACTCCATGTATAGAAGGAAGGTGAAGTCCACTATATGCCATTACTGTGGCAAATATGGACATGAGATGTTGGATTGCGCTTTGATGGAAATTGATGATTTGAATGTTTCAAAAAAGTTGAATGCTCATGTTAACCATCCAAGACCCAAGAAGATTTGGATACCCAAAACCTTTTAATGAGAACTTTGCTGCATGAGTGCCTTGAGGCCAATGAAGAAATTGAGAATAACAAAGGTCTCTAAAGGCAAAGGTGAGAAAATAAAAGTTCTTTTTATTAACTGAAGTAGCTCTTGGACTAGATGTCAATGTTCTTATAACAGGTGAAGAGGGGCGATCTCGCGCTGGTCCTGAGCTGGGGGAGATGATCACCGAGTAGTGAACTGCAAGGAAAGGGAAACGAATCAGGGGGCCCAGGGATGATTCCCTGGGGAAAATCCTTCGATGCCTAAGTCAGTAGAGCAGTGGTGGAAGCTATGAAGGGAGGAGGAAGGAGATTCACGAGATCCCTCTCCACCAAGGTGGTGAAGTGGTTCCTGCTCAGAGGGTTTTAGGCATGTGTAGGCCTTACCGTTTGCTGGAGGGAGTCCCTGGTTTAAATAGTGCGCTAGCCTCACGAGTCCTGTAAGCTGAGGAGTTCCAGGCGGGGGTTATGTCCTTGACGTGGGCTCCTTACGTCCTCATCGTGGGCTCTTTATAACCTTGAGGACTCGTGGGTCCCTTATCCTTGTAAACTCCTACTCATAAAGGGCTCTCAACGGCAGCATGGATAAGTAATCGTCGGTCGACCTGAGCTTGAAGAGCGCCAGCCCTGTCCGGACGATGGGCGTAGATCGGGTGAGGATTGGTCGGAGTGGGCGTGGGGCGCTAGCCCTTATCCCGGCGAGGAAGGTGAGTCGGGCTTTAGGTCTTCCTCCGACCGGACCAACGCTCGGGCCTTCCGAACCTAATGGCCTCCGAGGAAGGGCTTGATCCCGAATGATCTTATTGGGCTTTAGGTGGCCCCTGTGGGGCTGTCACCTAGACGAGTTGAGCCTTGTTTGGTCCTACTAGACCTCGTTCAGCCACTTTTAAATGGGCTACAGAAATCCCCCTCTCCACTTGTCCCCCTCCTACTCCCGAGCCTTGCTAGGCTCGGAGGAGTAGCAGTTAGGGTTTTGGACCAGTGTGGCTCAGGTGGGCGGAGATCTGGCGGTGTTAAGAAGCCACGTGTCGTGGTCACCTGGGCCCGTAATGATGATAATTCGGGCAGATTTGAAATGAGGGGGCCCCCTTTTCTCGGAGGTCGGAACAACACACCGCCTTCCGCATGGGAATATAGGCGTTGTGCGCTTGTTGTCGTTCCAGACTCCCTCCGTTTTAGGGTTTTTGCTCTCCTTCGTGCTTGCCTTTTGGGCTCTTTGATGCGTCGTGAGGACACGACGGAAGAGCAGAGGCTTGCGGCGGCGTTCGCGGAGTTGGCAGCGATAACAGCGGAGGCGGTTCGACAGCTTCCTCTTCCTCCAGAATCGCCGGAGTCTCGGGAGCATTTCTCTTCATGTTCCTCTTCAGATCCCATGGCGGACCAACATCCGGAGGTCGAAGAGTGGGAGGGTTAGCTTGAGGCGAGGGCGATGGTGATACCTCCGGCTCCAAACTGCAGCGAGCTGGGGGCGGCGGAGGTGAAACGGCTGGAGCACCAGTTTCACCTGCCCTATAAGTTTTACTTTGTCGTGGCTGCCCCACACGAGATGAGCTTGGATTCTCGTACGGGCCATATCTGCTCCTTCCTTCTGTCGTGGAAGAATGGTTTCCGTCTTCCCTTCGAGCCCTTTGTTCTGAAGCTTCTTGATTTCTTTAAGTTGGCTCCCATACAGTTGGTGGTCAACTCATATCTTCTTCTCTCCACCTTTTACATCCTCTGCCACCAATGCGGGGTTCCTCCTTCCTTGGATCTCTTGCATTATTTTTTCGAGCTGAAGGCGCATTCCTCGGCCAGGAAGGGCTTCTATTTCATCCAGGCGAGACGGAACAGGAGCTGTGTCTCCTTAGCCTCGAAGGACTCTTCCCACAAGGGATGGAAGACTCAGTTCTTCTGGGTGGGGATTTTTTCGGTGGAGGAGACTTGGAGGTGTCCCGTAATCCCCAATTTCCATCCGAACATCCCTCCAAGGTAGGACGAATTTTCTTCAGATGTAGAGGAGTATCCGGCCATTTTGCTGAAGCATCGCCAGTCCACGGAGGAGTTGGTTACCCCGGAGAACATCGAGTGGTGCCTCCTCACGCGGCTACAGCCGACAGGTTCGGACGCTACGAATCAGCTTCTTCATCGGATGACGAGACCATTTTCTTTTCCTAACCATATCTTTCTTCTGCGCAGATGCCAGGCAGCCAACTGTGGAGGAGGAGCCTGTGACCGAATGGGAGGTGATCGATCTCGGTGATGATTCGGCTACCGACGAGTCGCAAGCTCCTGAGGGGCGCTCCTGAGCCCGAGATAAGGGCGAGGGGATGGCCCAGGAGGGGTCTTCCAGGCCGCGGGGGGCCAAGCGTAAAGATCTCGTGGAGGGCATGATACGGGACGCCGTGAAGGCCAAGAAGCGGGCCAAGAAGGCTGGGTCCGTCCCCGCTATTGAAGATGACCCTGGCTTGGTGGCTCTCCCCTCTTCTGAGCGAGATAGGGCCGACCCTATTGGGCAGGCTCCCCCATCCGCCGATCGAGAGGGGGCCGAGGAGGCCAGGGCCGCTTCTGGGGACGGCGGCGTTGGATTGGCTCTCCCCTCAGCGGGAGCTGAGGGGGCCGGGGCCATTTCTGCTGGTGGCAGTGGCGCTGGATCGGCTCTCCCCTCAGCAGGAGCCGAGGGGGCCGGGGCCGCTTCTGTGTTTGGCGACGGCGCTGGCTCGGCTCTCCCCTCAGTAGGAGCCGAGGGGGGCGAGGGTGAAGCGGGCGACTCTAGGACTACGGCCGAGGTTGGAGCGTCGATCGAGGCGGGTGGCGCTCCAGGCGGTGGCACAGAGGCCGAGTCGGTCGAAGTCGGGGGGTCGCGAGGAGGCGCAACGCAGCCCCAAACGACCGAGGTGAGAGGGGCGGATGAAGCATCGGCTCAATCTGGGCCAACTGGCGGGGCTTCTGAGGGGATGCCGCTCGGAGGGGGGACCCCTATCTCGGCGGCCCTGGAGAGGCTGGGCATCCAGGGTCTTCTATATCAGGTATGCCATGGCATAGCTACGAAGGTGAAGGGAGGAGATAGGCAACGCTCCCCGCCCGCGGCTCTCGAGATGGTTATGGCGGGTGGCTTGGTCCTGGCCCAGATGGGGGCCACCCTGGCTGAAGCTTACGCCTGGTCGGAGTCAGAGCGGGCGAACCTCACCTGGACCCTTGGTGGGTCTGACAGGAAGATGGCTTGGCTCTCCGAGGAACGTGATGGTCTTCGATGGGAGCTCTCCTTGGTCAGAGAGCTGGCGCGGGCGAGTCAGGCGGAGGCCCGGACATTGACCGAGCAACTGGCTCGGGCCCGCGAGTCGCTCGAGAGGAAGAACAGGCTTTTAGAGGAGGAGCACGTGGCCCGTACCGAGCTAGATGGCCAGTGGGAGGCCGAGCGCGTCGAGCTATTGGGCCGAGCGGAGGAAGCCATGCGCCCTCAGCGGGAGGTCGAGGCTGATCGGGCCGAGGCGGAGAAGCGGTCAACCGAGGCAGAGTGGAGATTGGCCGAGGCGGAGCGGGAGAAGGCCGAACTGGCTGGTAGGGTGGAATCGGCCGGGGCAGAGGCACTCGAGCAATACAAATGCTTGGAGTCCTACCGGGTCAACCTCAAGGAGGCTGCCCTCCCCTACTATGAGTCAGCACTTCGTCGGGGCATCCGCAAGGGATTCAAGCAAGGCTATGACTGGGCCATCTCTTATGCGGAGGAGCAGGCGTCTGAGAAAATCAATTTTCCGTCCGGGCAATGCTATGACTCGGATTTGTCATCCTTCGGTTCCTCTGGTTCAGCGTCGGAGGAGGGAGACCAGGGGGATTCTTCGTCTGAGGGGTCACCAACTCCAGATGCCTCGGGAGGGCACGCAACTGAGGCAGTTCCCACGCCGGTGGGGTCAGTGCCAGGGTCGTCCGTCGTCGAGGGTGCCGGGGGTAGACCGTCCGAGCCTTCCACTCCCGAGCCTCAGGGTGGGCCAGAGGCCTAATGTATTTGCTTTGCTTTTTCTCCTTGTATGTTTTTCCTTTTTCCGAAGAAAAAACTTCTCTTGTTGTGTAAAGGGTAAAACATAAAGCAGTAGCGTTATGATGAAAACTGAACTCTTTTGTATCGCCATTGCTGTAGTTTGACCAGCGTATCTACAGTAGTTGGAAAGCGTTGATACCTTCTGCGTGGATCTCGCATGATGGTTGGGCGGGCGTCTGACAGGGTGTCTTTCCATTTTCTCATGCTTTAAATGCCCGGCCGCTTCGTGTGTCCCGCTGGGATGGAACCGAGGAGTCTGAGGTGACCGTTCGTAGGGAGAAGTCCCTTTAGCGTGTTTTCGAGGGGAGAATCATTTAAGGCAAGTAACCTCCCTTCGCCTATAAAAGGTCTGAAGGGCGTCTCTCCCTCTCCATCGCTTAGGGTTTTCTCTGACAGTCTTTCCTCTCTCCTTCTTCACGAAGTGTTGTGCCATTGTACCGTCGAATTTGAAGCATGGAAGACGCTCTGGAAGATGAAGCTACCGACAATGGAGGGCAGAGAGTCTTTTCTGCTTCGGGTTTGAAGAGAGTTCGACGTGTGGAAGCACGTTGCCAGAGGAGGCCTTCATTCGTATTCCCTCTTCCCCTTCCTCCATCTCTGTCAACTTGGAAGGTAGCCTTCTTCTTCCTAATCCCTCTGTCACCTTTGTTCCAAGTTACCCGAGCCAACGGGGTCGACTACCCTTAATCCGAGCCAGTTTCTGCACGAAGCAGAGTCAGTGGCTGGACGCTGGAAGGTTAACCGGGTCGACCGAGCGATGGGCTCATATGGCGGCGCCAGATGGATTTTTGCTTTTTGACATGTATTGTATTGGCCTCGGCCTTTCTGATGTATAAATAATTGTTTGAATGAAAAAGGAAGGAAATTTTTTATTTATCTCATATTGTTTGCACAACTGAAGTGTTCAGAAATAGAACTTGCATAGTGTAGTTGCGTTCCACGTCCGAGGGATGGGTTCTCCTTCCATAGTAGATAGTCGGTATGCTCCTTTCCCGAGCGTCTCGACCACTCGGTAGGGGCCTTCCCAATTAGGGGATGGCTTGCCCACCACCTCAAGTGGTCGAGAGGCCTCGGCTTTCCTGAGAATGAAGTCTCCCGGCTGGAAGTGTCTGTCCCGGACTTTGGCGTTGTAGTATCGAGTGAGGCGGTGTTGATATTCCATTGCTCGGACGCTGGCAATCTCTCGGAATTCATCTGCTAGGTTGAGGTTTTTGAGCAGTTTCTGGTCGTTTGCCTCGGGCGAGAAGCCAATGACTCGGAGGGAGGGATTGGCAATCTCCAACGGGATCACGGCCTCGGTGCCGTACACCAGCTGAAAGGGACTTTCACTGATTGACATTCTGGGAGTCGTTCTGTGCGACCAAAGTACGTTCGGCAATTCCTCAAGCCAGCTGCCCTTGGCTTTGCCAAGCCTAGTCTCAATGCCTCTCAAGATAGTCTTATTGACATTTTCAACCGGCCCATTAGCCTAAGGTTGGGCGACCGAAGTGAAGTGATTGCGAATGCTTAAGTCGGCACATCTGTCTCGAAAATAATGAGAATCAAATTATCGGCCATTATCGCTCACTATCACCCGGGGGATGCCATAGCGACAGGTGATCGATTTCCAGACAAAACTCCAGACGACTATCTCGGTGATCCTAGCTGTGGCTTCGGCCTTGATCCACTTGATGAAGTAGTCGATGGTGACGATGACGAACTTCTTCTGGGCCTGAGCCGTAGGGAATGGCCCAAGGATGTCGATCCCCCACCGACCGAAAGGATAAGGCTCGGCTAGGGTGACGACCTCCGTTGCCGGCTGATGGACCAAGTGATCAAATCGCTGGCATTGGTCACACTGTTGTACGTAGGTTGAGCAGTCGCGTTGCAGAGTGGGCCACCAGTAACCCTACCGAAGTAAGATTCTGGCGAGCGACCTTCCTCCTAGATGCGCTCCGCACAGGCCTTCATGAACCTCTTGGATCGCTCGGTTGGCTTCGACCTCATTGGCTCGGGTTGGCGGAGGAGGCCCAAGCATTTGATGTCTTCATATATCTCGTACACTGGTGCGGTTAAGGGAGTGTACCGCTCATACTTCCGGGACGGTTCTTTGTGCTCCCCGTCTCGATTCTACCTTTTTCCTTAGCCCGAGCTTGATCGGGTGCCCGCTTCTTGTCCCCCTCCCGACCCGAGCCGGTTGCGCCTCGGCATGCGCTGAGTACCTCTTCGCACTCGGCATGGTGCAAATCCAAAGTCACTAGCTCGGCAAGGGTCGAGGGAGGGTGGAGGACAAGTTCGCGGCGGAGGTTCTTGTCCCGGGTACCTCCGGTTAGCGCGGTTATGGTCGAGGCTACATCCAGGCGGGGGATTCTCAGGGCTTTCGACTTGAATCGGTTGATATAAGCCCGGAGTTTCTCCCCTTGCGCCTATTTCTGAGCCAATAGCCCCGCTACCGACCTTGGGGGGCCACTGCCGATGAAACTCTCCTTAAATACTCGCCCAAACTGCTTGAAGCCTCGGATGGATCAGGGGGCGAGGGCTTGGAACCATGCTTGGGCGCCTTGGACCAGGGCGGTCACGAAGGCTCGGCATTTGATGGCGTCGGACGCCCCGTGAAGGGTCATCAGGGCGTCGAAGATATCGAAGTGGTCGGCCGGGTTGCCCTGGCCATCGTAAGACTTGAAGGTTGGAATGGGGATTCTGGGAGATACATCTGCCTTCAAGATATAGTCAGAGAATGGGGATTTCTCCTCATCCTCTGCTGGGGAGGTCTTCAGCAAGGCGCATAAGGCGCGCTCCTGCTCTGCGAAGCGCCTCTCGAACTCTCGCAGACGGAGGGATAGCTCCAACTGCCGTTGTGCCGTGGGGCTAGGGGGGCGCAATGGCAGGCTGTCCTGGCGTCCCCCGGGGACTTCGGTCTCCGGGTGCGGATGGCGTGCCCCAGGTTTTCCCCGCTTCGGCGTGGAGGAGGCCTCTTGCTCCGGAGGAGGGACTTGTGAAGGTCCTCCTGACATGTTGCGAATAAGCTGCCATCCTCGGAGGGTGAAGCGACCTCCGGTAGTGTATTGGGACGCGTCTCCGTGGGGAGGGCTTTCTGGAGGGACGCGTGACCTTCCTTCCCTGGCCGCCTGGGTCCTTATGAGTTCCACGAGGACATCCAGTTTTATGTTGAGGGCTTGGAAAGCGTCATCGCCCTCATTGGGTGGTCACCCTACCGCCGCGGGCGGAGGTGGTTCGTCTGCTGGGGTGCTGGCGTTAGAGGGGGGGTCTTGCGCGGCCTGAGAAGGGCCTTCTCCCCCCACCACCATGGCCTTCCCCCTATCGCTGGCGGATCTCCTCCCTGTACTTCTTCGCACCATGCTGGCTCTTTGATCGTTTCCCACAGGCGGTGCCAGATGAAGAGAGGCGATCTCGCGCTGGTCCTGAGTTGGGGGAGATGATCACCAAGTAGTGAACTGCAAGGAAAGGGAAACGGATCAGGGGGCCCAGGGATGGTTCCCTGAGAAAAACCCTCTGATGTCTAAGTCAGTAGAGCAGTGGTGGAAGCTATGAAGGGAGGAGGAAGGAGATGCACGAGATCCCTCTCCACCAAGGTGGTGAAGTGGTTCCTGCTCAGGGGGTTTTAGGCATGTGTAGGCCTTACCGTTTGCTGGAGGGAGTCCCTGGTTTAAATAGTGCGCTAGCCTCATGAGTCTCGTAAGCTGAGGTGTTCCAGGCGGGGGTTATGTCCTCGACGTAGGCTCTTTACGTCCTCATCGTGGGCTCTTTATAACCTTGAGGACTCGTGGGTCCCTTATCCTTGTAAAATCCTACTCATAAAGGGGTCTCAACGGCAGTATGGATAAGCAATCATCGGTCGACCCGAGCTTGAAGAGCGCCAGCCCTGTCCGGGTGATGGGCGTAGCTCGGGTGAGGATCAGTCAGAGTGGGCGCGGGGCGCTAGCCCTTATCCCGACGAGGGGGATGAGTCAGGCTTTGGGTCTTCCTCCGACCGGACCGACGCTCGGACCTTCCGAACCTAATGGCCGCCGAGGAAGGGCTTGATCCCGAATGATCTTATTGGGCTTTAGGTGGCCCTTGTGGGGCTGTCACCTAGGCGAGCTGGGCCTTGTTTGGTCCTGTTGGACCTCGTTCGGCAGCTCTTAAATGGGCTACAGAAATCCCCCTCTCCAACAGGTATTGACTCTGAAACCTTGAATAGTTTTTGATTCTTAGTTGGTAGAAAATGTCTAATTGGCTGAAAAGATATGAATAAATTGAGGAGTGTGTATGAGATCATCATGGCTATTGAATATTTTTCAATCGAAAGTGCATGAGCATGTTTGAGATTAACTGAGCATCTGGTATATCAAATGGCGATATGCAGAAAGGCAGATTAAGTCAATCTGGAACTCTCATTACGCGTGAGGTGGTCTTTGGACCTAAGTTCTCTGCCTTGTACTAGAACTCGGAGAAATCAACTGTGTGGTTCGTAAGTGAATTTTCATCTGAGTAGAATCCATCTGAAAATGTGTTTCTGAACTGTTTCTAAAAATGTTGTCTTATTTAGACCTCATTTCCTGCTCATTTGTAAGCAAGCCCTAGTGTCATATAGGTCTGCATTGCATGTTTTTTATTATCTCTGCTCACTTGTTCTTATAGGTCTTGAGATGCACAACTCTCCATTAAAATATCATTTGATGCACCTAGTGAGGGGGTGTTATTGGCTAAATGACCTGCAATTGTGAGTCAAATTAATTTTTAAGGAAGTACATCTAATGCTAAATGCTTAAGCTAAAGTCTTCTAAACAATCTCTGCTATTGATCATTGAAAATGTCAAATGTTTGCTATTGACTATGTCAACGCAACACTTTAGTTGCTCTATCTGCACTGAAGGTGTCGACCCCACGGGTCGACCCATCCTCATGTTGGTTATGTCTACAGGCTCTTTGAATGTTACATGAAGGTGACCTGAAAGAGTTGACCCACAGGGTCGACCCCCTTGAGTCCTAAATCTGTTTTGACTCTTGAACCTATCAGTCTATCATTTGATTTCTGAATACTTTCTTGTGGAAACTTTCATAATATCCAAGTCAAACACATCAGCAAAATGCATCTCAGTTAAGCATTTCAGGACATCATTTAAATCAATGAGTTAGATGCATTCAAGTCTCACACAAGCTTATTGTGCTCAAAGTGAAAGTGAACCCTTGCATTCTGCACTGCATACTGCATACTGAAATACTACATTCTACATTGTATACTGCATGTTCCCATTATGTGCTTGCATGTTAGTATATGTTATAGAACCCCCATCCTTGGAACTTCTATGACCATATACTTCTTGGTAAATAATGTTGCATTTGAGTCTCAACTAGTGTGTTTCATGTCAAACACTCAGGGGGAGTAAATCTTTAATAAGTACACCTATATAGGGGTAGCTGCACATCCATGTTTTAAATTAAATTTTCTGTATACATGCTAAATCAATTCGCACACTGTCATGTACTTAAATGTGAAAATGGGCGTTAAACATAAGGATATAAGAATTTCTTTTCAACACTCTAGAGAAATTAAACATGTTGCATGAATTTTGAAGAGATAATTGAGGAAAAAGCTATCTGTCTCATATTGAAAAGAAATGATAAAATTAAAGGTAGAGCAATGCTCACTAAGTAAATTGGATGCATGTCACCTGAGACGTGATGTGGTTCATTTCTGAAAAATATTGTACTGAAGTACCTCTGCTCAAAATATGATTAAATGGTCAATATTCTAAGTAATCGGGGAGTCTGGCATGTGGTCCATGTGTCTCCTCACGTAAAAAGTGATAATTTAAACCTGATCAGAATTAGAAAAATTCAGATTGTCTCTGTGAAAAATTTTGAGATGAAAAATTTTGGTGTGAAAATTTAATGAGGCAGAGCGTAGCTTCCAATACGATGTTCTCTTAAAATGAAGTGCAATCTGTGTAGTCTCTCTTTGTGTTGGACTGAAAATCTATATATCCATATGACTAAAATTCATTCTCATGTTATTCACTCATACAATTGGTAATTTGATTTGATGTGTATTCTGAAAATTTGATTGTCTACATGATCTGCTGCATTTCTTCTCTATATAACTGCACAGTCTCCTAGGTGTTACACATGAGCACTCTAGTTGCACTGACTCACCTACAGTAATTCATATACCTTTTCCCTCCTTTAATAAGAAAGGAAGAGATTTGTTGCATTTACATGTACATATTTGGTTTGGGCATCCTATTATAGAACTGTCATAATTTACACATGACAATTCCCTTTGCATTCAGCATGTTCATATTGCCAACCATCTGCATGCCTGCGTGGTTCACACTGCACTACATTGACAAATTGGAAACATAAAAATCTGAGAATAATGCCCCTAGATAATGTGTTCTCAAAGACCTTACTGAACTTCATGATATCATCCTCTTTGCTACTTTCTATTAGCTGGTGCTTTGACTGTCAAGTTGATGTTTGACTCTCATAAGAATGTTTTGATTTCATTAATTTCAGACTGCTTTGACTGCTGAAACTGTTTTGATTCAATCTCTTCACTGCGTATTCATTATATCTACATCTGTCATCCTGCAATACAAGATTTCTTGCATGCTCCTGAGTCTGCATCCCATGACTGACATGTTTGTTCTTCATTGTTTTCCTCCCACTTTCTGATGATGCCAAAGGGGGAGAAATTTATGTTGCACATGTATTGCTTGGGGAAGTAGTTGAAGAATTGCAACATTGCAACAAAGTTTTGTCATCATCAAAAAGGAGGAGATTGTTGAAAAATATTTTGATTATGACAAAACTTTGTGTATGTTCTGAGTGGTTGCATTTGTGCAGCTCATGCCTTGGGTTTTGAGTTGTAATTTTGCCTCATACATGTGTGAATGAATATCCTTCCTTAAATGAATATTTTTCCTTGAAGCATTTTATTCCCAAAGAGTGTTTAATCATGCAGGTCTATTATCCCAATAGTGTTTGTGATGTCAAGGCAAAGCATGCCTAGAAGGATTGCAAAATAGGCAGGAAAGTATTACGCAGGTCGACACATGTTTTTGGAATTCGGTCGACCGAAGTGCCTTCGGTCGACAGACATTTCCTTAAGCCGTCAGATTTTTTCAAATCATCTAAAAGCTTCGTATAACCCTCTTCAACCCATCTGAAGCTTCAAAAAGGGTCAGCACTCACTCTGGAACATCTCAGATGAGCCTATTAGTCATTTGAAGAAGGCAAATTTGATAAGTTAGCAAATGCACTGCTAGTGCTCAATAGAATGCTGCTATGCTCAGAAATGCAGCAAAAGTGTACATGGCACATTTGTTTAGTCAGCAAAAGCCTAGCAACAACCCATCTGAAGCATCAATAGCAACACCAGCAGCATCAGTCAGAATTACTTGAACTCAACTTTTCAGTTTTGCTATACAAGCGACAAGAGAAGTGGAGAAAAGTCAAGCCCTGAACAGTCATCTAACTGTCAGTGACAACAGCAATAGTATCTAAGCTTCAAATTAGCTTCAGCAAAAGAAAAATCAAGTAGCAACAAAGGCTGCGTCGACTCAATGCACTCAAGGAGTCGACGCATCTAAAGAGAATTCAATGAAATCTATCTAGGGTGTGTCGATGCAAAGAACTACCTACGTCGACACAACAGGTGCAGCCAGCAGTTCAAGGCCTGAAATCAACAGTTTGAAAAGTAGTCTTAATTCTTGTGAATATACTGCAGCAATGCCAGTAACAACTGAAGCATCCCAGCAATCAAGACTCTCTCTCTCTACCAACATCTAAAAAGTGTGTCAATCCATCAAGCCCAACACAATCATCAATAGCAAGACATCCATTTAGGCATTTTTCTCTTCTAGACCACAAAAGGGTCAACCCCCTCAAGAAAAGGGTCGACCCCTGAGCAGTTTCCAATGCCAGACATAACCAATCCACAAAAGGGTTGACCCTTGTTTGCGACCGCGGGGGAGTCACTTGTCGTTTTGTCCTCGTGGCGGGGGTGTAGACTCACCTTTTACGGAAGGTCGAGATAGGTTGACTGGGCACGCGGGGATTCCGGGGGTATTGAGAAGAAGGCAGAGAGAATGATAGGAACGCATTGGAAGGTATGTCGTATGGTTCATCATTCTGGGAGACTGGGACAGGGATGGCTGGGTGGAATGCGGGCGTGCCAGTCAATTTCTCGACGATCACCTATGGAACCAAGGATTGACCGGGGAAGCGTCGCTAGGACGCGGCACGTGGCTCAAGAGATCGGGTGACACGTGGATTAGAGGGGTTCCACGGGTGCGAGTGCGCGCAGGCGATTATGGGGATTCATGTACTGGACATCTTTCCCCACCAGTCGCAAGCAACCGGTGTTTATTTTACATCGGATTGAATCCGAATACCTTTGTTTCTACTGCCGAAGACAGGGTCAGGGACCCTGGGAGCCGCGACGTCGAGAGGGCTTAGTCTGTGCAACAGCGATAGGGCAACAGCAACACAACATGGATTACTGGGGACAGAGAGACTGGTTCCAGCGGGGAGAGAAATCCGCTCCTTGACTGGATTACATGACTTATATGCAATAAAAGGCATTTATATGGGAGCGTGAGAGCCCGATTACAAGTACTTACAAGCCGCGGGACAATTCCGTCATTTGTGACGGTCCCCGGGTCATTGCATTATTGTATGGGTAGTTCCGTATCTGTACGTAATGTCCGTCAGAGGACCTGTGACTGAGCAGGATGGCGCTAGAGGGGCATCACAATGTATTCCCGACATGAGACAGTGTCGAGGTCGGGGCCGTAGGGGTGCCGTAGGCACCATTGTGCTTGGGAAGTTGAGTGCTCGGGTGTCGCGGGCCCCGATGTGACTGGAGTAGCTAGCAGTCGGGTGCCAGGGGCACCGTTGTGACTGGAGTTGTTGGCAGTCATTTGCCGGGGGCACCGTTGTGACTGAAGTAGCTGGGTAGTCGGGTGTCGGCAGCACCGTTGTGACTGGGGTAGCTGGCAGTCGGGTGCCGAGGGCACCGTTGTGACTGGAGTTGTTTAGTGGTCAGGTGCCGCGGGCCCTGATGTGACTGGAGTAGCTGGCAGTCGGGTGCCGGGGGCACCGTTGTGACTGGAGTTGTTGGCAGTCGGGTGCCGGGGGCACCGTTGTGACTAAAGTAGCTGGGTAGTCGGGTGCCGGCTGCACCGTTGTGACTGAAGGAGGCGGGCGCCGGGAGACCTCGATGGTCGTGCTTCGGGCTCATTGACAGAGGCAGGGGCCCGAGTACAGGTGCATGCGTTCAACTGGTTTCATGCTATATGAGAGCCGCGTGGGCTTTACAAAGGGGCCAAGGAGGCCAAAGTACAACTAGCGCAATCCGCGAGACAATTTTGACGCGTGGGTCGGTCCCCAGGTCAATACGGGATATGGCGGATATCCGCGTGTTTTACAGAGGCTCCCCGTGAGGAGATCGAGATAAGCCCGACCGCCTAGGTGGCAGGGGCGGTCGTGGGTTGGCGACTGACGGAGGTTGGACGCGGCTCAAGGTGAGCGGTTGGGTCCGGGCCCCAGAAGGCGAATGTTGTCATGCTGGGGAGTCGAGGCCGGCCCCGGGAATATTATTCTAGGGCAAGGGTCCGGATAACTCGAGTCATCAGTCCGAGTGGTCGGCGGCTAGCTCAGAGCGGGCAGTGGGCATGTAGTTCCATGTCAGAAGTAGGTGCGGCATCAGGGCGTGTGTATAGCCATCGTGGGTTGTTAAACACGGGCGGACTCGGGATGTGGGTGTATTCACCATCGCCATAGTGCCTTTCGTGCGACGGGCATGGACTTGTGTGAGATGGCTAGACGCCGCGTGAGGGAAGTACGTATGACATACCCTTGGCGTGTATAAGCCGATCGACAAGCCAACCATGCACACACTTAGTTCCTCGCGTCCCCGACGCTTGCCGAAGGCCTCGGGAGTTCGAGGGCACGGCAGTTAGGTCGGAGGGTGTTGCATTGCATCCTTCCATTCCATGTCTTCCATTCCATGCACTTGCATGTTCTAGGGGGGATTTTATAGGGGAAGGTGAAGGGTCATGGGGGTTTAGGCGAACTAGGTTTGGGGGCAAAGCTGGTCCGGGTAAACCCTGGGAGAGTGTTACGGAGTGGGGGAGGGAGGGTTTAGGCGGACCAGCCCAAGGGGCTGGTCTGGTCCGCCTAAACCCCTCTTCCAGGGGGGGTTTAGGCGGACCAGCCCCATGGGCTGGTCTGGTCTGCCTAAACCCCTCTTCGGAGGGAGAAAAACTTTTTTTTTATATTTGATGGGGTTTAGGCGGACCAGCCTGAGGGGGCAGGCTGGTCCGCCTAAACCCCCTCTCCTAGGGGGTTTAGGCGGACCAGCATGGACCCCCTCCCTTAGGGGGTTTAGGCGGACCAGCCTGGGGGTCCAGGCTGGTCCGCCTAATCCCTCCCCCAGGGGGGTTTGGGCGGACTGGCTGGGCACCTTTTTTAATTAAAAAAGCTTTTTTTTGGTTTAATGGGGGTTTAGGCGGACCAACCTTGGGGGTGAGGCTGGTCCGCCTAAACCCCTCCCCCCAGGGGGGTTTAGGTGCACCAACCAAAGGGGTGGGCCGGTCTGCCTAAACCCCTCCCCGAGGGGGGGGGGTTTAGGCAGACCAGCCCAAGGGGTTAGGCTGGTTCGCCTAAACCCCTCTCCCAGGGAGGTTTAGGTGGGCCAGACCCAAGGTTGGGTCTGGTCCGCCTAAACCCCTCCCCGGAGGGGTTTACGCGGGTTTGACGCGGGTTTGACCGAGGGTTTACCGCGGGTTTGAGTGAGGGTTTGACTGTGGGTTTGACTGGGGGTTTGAGTGAGGGTTTGACTGGGGGTTTGACTGGGGGTTTGAGTGAGGGTTTGACTGGGGGTTTGACTAAGGGTGAGACTGGGGTTTTGACCCGCCATAAATAGAAATTTTCTTCCGGGGGCTCCGCCCCCGGAAACCCCCGCAAGGGGCGCTGCCCCCTTGACACCCGCGACCTGACCGCGTGCGAGGGCACACGATGGTGGTGCATGACGCGATGGGTTGCTGGGAGTCCCGAGTCGGGCTCGGACTTGTTGTAGAGTGGCTGGAGCATACGCGCCTACCAGGTGCTCGGGGAAATTCCCGACAAGCGTGCGTGGGCCGTATACGGGTGTTGTGAGCTCCTGAAGCTTGCGGTTGGCCTTGACGGGTCTTCCTTTGACTTCAGAGGGCTGGAGGGAGGTGACTCGAGGGTAGACCCCGGCCTCATTGTTGGGCGCCACGTGGCGTGGCTTGTAGTCAGGGTGCCCCTGGGTCAGCTCGGGTAGCTATGTTGAACGCGGGCAAACCCGTAAACTGAGTGATCGGGGGTGGACCTGATCGATCGTTGATGTTGCCACGGGTCACGGCTAGCTGGTTAGGACCCTTGGTTGGGCTCGCTGACTGGGACGTTGACATGATGATGCCATTTGTCTGGTGGTCGGGGTGACCCTCCCTCCTTGGTGAAGAGCTGTATGATGCGGCAAGCTGTTCTGAGTCCCGGGTTAACCCGGTTGTTGAGGCATCGGTGGTGTGACACCGTATGCAGAGTGTCTGGGGGTGATCCCCAAATCTTTTTGGAGTGCCGTAAGGTACGGCAGGTTGTCCCGAATCTCGAAACTGACCCGATTGTCAGGAAACTAGATGGCATAGTGTCGTTTGCTCGGGGCCGATCCCCGATTGTTATGTTACGCCGCTCGACCCAGCGAAGTGTCTCGATTTTCGAGCTCAACTTGACTGGTAGAGCAGCTTTGTCGATATGTCGTTTTGCTCTATTTAGGGAGTATTTCCCTATGCTTAATCCTCGATTAATTCAAGAAAATAAGTCGGTGCCAACAACCCCCTTCCAGAAAAGGGTCGACCCCTTCCGTTAAGATATCTTGGAGCCTATTTTTAGGAACCAAGCTCGTGAGGCTTCCTGGGCACAAGAGTCCATGTCCCAATCATTGAAAAGCACATGGCTCGATGGTCCAAGGTTCTATAAGAATTTGGCAGAGGATATTCTATTCTTTACAGGTGGACTAATCACAAAACGGGCTGGTAAAAGGTTTTATCCGCAAACTATCTGCCTTGGGGAAAAAGCCATCGCGGGTGTGTCCTGCATGAACGCCATTGGCAGACTAATGGGCAGCCATCATATCTCATCTTAGAAGGGCCAATCAGTGGCCATTCCTCCTAGGATCTAGAGCCTTCTAATGATCTAGATGGCCATGATTTTTATCTATCAAGATCAAGGGCACAGGTTCTATACCCAACATATAGAATCAACATGTTCTCCATCTGTGAAAGGTGGCGAGCTCATTTTCACAGAAGGAACAATGTTGAAGATCAGCTCAGCTCGTCCATAAGAGAAAGGAGAAAAGAAGGAAGAATAAGAAAGGAAGAAATGTAGTGAAGCATTTATAGAGTAAGAGAGAGCATCGTCCGCTGAATAGGGAAAGGAAAAAGAGAGAGAGTAAGAAGAGTAAGCAAGAGAATGCCAAGGAGGAGGAACAGCATCCCACGTTGAGTTGAAGCCAAAGAAGAAGAGAAGGAAGAAGCGTCTACTCAAGAAACGCTCCTGCGATTTCATTATTTTGCTGCCATATCCTTTTTTTTAATAAGTAGCTCCTTTGACTGGACCTGGGAGAGTGCACCCAATCCTAGAGGGAGTGAATGTGCTCACTCCACCAGATCAAGATCAAAGGTTAAAATTTTATTGAAGGAGAATGTTACAGAATCCACCGTGGCCTACCCCCGAATAATAAATATTGGAAAGAAAGAGAAAAGAAAAACTAATATCTAAGGTAGGGAATACCTAATCTATCAAGCCTATAGACCCCTCGAACAGAGGGAGGTAACAAATTAGAATTGCCAAAAAACAAAGAGTTAGAATTAGATTGGCAAGCAAAATTGGCAAGACCGTAAGCTGCCTGATTCCCTTCTCTGTATATGTGGACGACCACAGTATCTGATGAGGGCACATAGTTCGTTGATGAAAGGCAGTAGTCTCCATGGGCAAGAAGAAACACCCTTGATAATGTGTACCAAAATATTGGAGTCAGATTCCACATAATGAAGCCTGATACCATGAGAGGAATCAAAGCGCAGACCATCTAGCATAACATGCACCTTGATAGCCACAAACTCGTCGTTGAAAAATCCGTGTCACAATTTAAAATTTAACCGAACTCAGTCACTTAAAAATATTAAAATTCAAGTAAAGTGGTGAATACGGGTCAATCCCACGGAGAAGAAATATTTTCAAAATAGCATGGATGCGAATTCTTATATTTAAAAAATCTGAACTTTGAGTGAGATTAAACTAATGAAAAAGAAAAGTGCATGAAAACTAAGTAAAGAATATGAGAGGGTAAAAGAAGAGAAATTTGATAGAGAAGAAGAAAAGACACAATTTATCAAAATCTGAATTTTTTTGCTATGAATGGTGACAAGTACAAGTCTATGAAATAAAAATAAAAATACAACTTGTAATAAAAGAGAAAGAGGAAGAAATAGAAGCCAATAGGATGAATAATAGTTGACGTCTCCTTGCCGTGCCGAGCCTTGGAATTTCACCCAACCGTGAAAGTAGACGTCGTTGAGAGAACCAAAGGAAGAAGATCTGCCTTGGGATGTGTGAAGAAATATGGGAGATGGAGATAGATAGAAGAAGAAGAAATATGGGAGAGGTAGATGGAAGAGAAAGAGAAAAAGACTTAAAAACATAGTAAAAATATATTAAAAATAGAGGGTGATTAGAAAAGATATAACTTAAAAACTAAAGAGATTTAGAAAAAGTCAAAGACGAGAGAGTTGTAGAGGACGAAGAGACGAAGAAGATTGATGAAGACCTCAGAAGTAAAAGATGAGAGGAAGAGGGTGAAAAATATGGAAGAATAGGGAGTGGTGCGTGGATGAACAGTGAAAAAGCCTAAAAAATTGAACTTTTGAAATCTGATTATAACTTTAAAACGAGGAATATTTAGAAGAAGAGGTAGAAGATGAAGTTGAAGAACAATTAACAACGTGATACTTTTGTGAAGACAAGAAGAGGAAAAGAGAATCAGAAGAGGAAGAAAAATGAGAAAGAGCGGAGTTTATAAAATCAGATGAACAGTAAAAATGAAGGGATAGATGCTTGAAAAATTAGAAGTAACTTGAAAACAGGAAAGAATTGGAGGAAGAGGAAGAAGAAGAATTTGTAGAAGACCTAAAAAAAAGAACTTTGAAGAAGAAAACAATTTAAAATGATGAGCAGAAGTGCATGATAAAGAGGTTAGAAGAAAGGTTAAAAAAACTAATTCGTGAACCCCTCCATATGGTGCCTCTCGGCTGCCTTATATAGTGCAGCAGAGAAAACCATGGCCGTGGCTTTGAGATTAGCACGAAATCTACTTTCCAACAAAGAAGATCAATCAAAGGAGATAGCTTGCCATAGATAGAGCCCTCCTTTCTTTAAACAAGCGAAGATAGGCTTGAATCCTGGAAGATAACCATGATCGGGAGGAGGTCATTCCGTTTCAAACTCTTCTGAAAATGGCGACTCGGCATTGGGCGCAAATTAAAATAGCGACTGCTCACGTGGTCACTTATTCTTTATTTTCTTTTTTTGTCATTTTTCTCTTTTTTCATAAATCAGGAGATGACGACTTTCCACGAAGTCGCTAATTCTTCTTTCCATTTTTATTTTCCAAAAATCAGGGAAATAGCGACGGTTCAAATGATCGCTTATTCTTTTCTATTTTTCCTTGATTTTCTTGCTGATTTTTCGTACAGAGGAAATGGCGCCCACATGCACTGTCGCTCATTCTTTTCCCTTTTCCAACTTTTTTCTTTTTTCTATTTTCATAAATGAAATAGCACCTCTTCACCGAGTCGCGAATTCTTCATTTCTTTATTCTTTTTTCAGCAAAATAAATTGGCGCCCTTTTGATCAGTCGCTATTTCTTATTTTCCAAAAATATTTTCTAAATTAGCGTCTGACCATCCGTTCGCTATTTCCTGAAAATTCATAAAATTTAAAATATCAATATAGTGCAAATTCTTAAATATTTCTCACATGGTTATTTAGGCTTAAAAACATGGTAAAATATGTGCAACCTCAAATAATGGTGAGAATGAAATTAACTACTCATGTGGCATAATTTTATTCATTTAATGTTTAAAGATGATGAATGTGATGCAACTTATGATATAACATATAACACTTATCACACCCCCAACTTACTCATTGCTAGTCCTTAGCAATGCAAATAAATTAAAATTTAAGACCAACAAGAGCTTGCAAAATCCACACTCTCATATCCACTCTCCTTTCATAGAATTAACTAAAGATCAGAAATCCGGAATGATTAATACATACTAGCCTTATATAGGAAATTAAGGTACATGATCAAGAATTCAAATCAAAGCTCAATAGCACTTGTGCATGTGTAACTACCAAATCCACAGCATAGACAATTGCATCCCCCATTCACTATTCTAAGCAAGTGCCTTTCAACCCTGCATCTCTTAGATCAGAGCATTAAGTATATTAGTTTTTTGTCTGCCTTATTACTTTGTCCCTTTGAGATCTTTTCATCATATATATATATATTTTCTACACCCATGATGCTGCACTACCCTTTACTATTTAACATGAACCTCGACTCTTACCTTAGGAGAAGCAGGCCCAGTTACACAGATCAAGGTTCCCTTTTCCGTTTGACACGAACCTCAACACGTCTTCGGTGAACCATGCCCGGTTACTAAGATTTGGGGCATTTTTCATGGTGTTCTTTTTCTTTCTCATCATTTTTTCAATGTGCTATTTGCACTAATTTAACAGATAACTTGGCAGAAAGCTTGATAATATCTCTTTCTTGAGAAGCGTAGAGCATCAGACACTATGCCCAAAATAACATAGAGCTTGCCTTACTTGTTTCATTAGTGTGCAATATGATTTTTATTTTTTTAAAGTGCACATGAACTTTAAAGAGATTCTTATATCAATTTTCCATGGCTTGATCACATAAATTCTTCCATCATCCTTCTCCCTACTCTTTTCTATTCTAGAATCACTTTCAATTCAAGC
The DNA here is from genome assembly GCA_022559845.1 of Amorphophallus konjac. NCBI lineage: Eukaryota > Viridiplantae > Streptophyta > Magnoliopsida > Alismatales > Araceae > Amorphophallus > Amorphophallus konjac. The sequence continues at coordinate 492,437,981 of CM040121.1, forward strand.
ATGAATCATGAAACTCAATTGGGATTTCACCTTTTCATTTTTCATGCATAAATACAAGACATTATATGATCATGCAAGAGTTTCTACCAGGTTGTACTATATGCGAAATTTTTCTCTCCCCTCCTGACTTGAATGACATTGTCCTCAATGACATATAGAGTTGAAAGCAATAGAATAATGTAACAATAAACACTTCTGAGTAGGAAAGAGACAACCTGGTATGTGGGATGAAAACTCCATCAATGGGCGATGATAACTCCATCTCCTTGGCTCTTACCTAACCACTGAAAAATATTCTAAAACAAAACATCAAATAAAAAAAAATCTTGGGTTACCTCCCAGAAGCGCTAAGTTTTCCATCTTCAGCCAGGCACATGCATAGAAGGTTCATAACCAATGTGTTGACTTGAGAATGAGCCACCACGATATCTCATCTTTATTGAAAAACTAAACATTACACTACAACAAGACGAGATTGAGCATAATAGCGTAGGGGTTAGAGTGGTTGTTATCACAATTAGATTGATCATGCAATGCATGGGTTAACAACCTTACTTTTAACGGGGTGGCCTGAGGTAAATACCATGACGGATCAGTTAGGCCAAACGGATTCCCCCGATTAATACCATGACAAGTACAACTCTATGAAAAAAAATACAACTTCCAATAAAAGAGAAAAAGGAAGAAATAGAAGCCAATAGGATGAAGAATAGCCGTCGTTTCTTTGCCGTGTCGAGCCTTGGAATTTCACCCCACCGTGAAAATAGACGCCGTCGAGAGGATGAAAGGAAGAAGATCTGCCTTGGGATGTGTGAAGAAATATGGGAGATGGAGATAGAAGAAGAAATATGAGAGAGGTAGATGGAAGAGAAGAGAAAAAGACTTAAAAACATAGTAAAAATATATTAAAAATAGAGGGTGATTAGAAAAGATATAACTTAAAAACTAAAGAGATTTAGAAAACGTGGAAGAAGAGAAAGTTGTAGATGACAAAGATCCGAAGAAGATTGATGAAGAACTTAGAAGCAAAAGATAAGAGGAAGAGGGTGAAAAATATGGAAGAACATGAAGTGGTGCGTGGATGAACAGTGAAAAAGCCTAAAAAACTGAACTTTTAAAATATGATTATAACTTTAAAATGAGGGAGATTTAGAAGAATAAATTGAAGAAAAATTAAAAAGGAGCAACTTTTGTGAAGACAGGAAGAGGAAAAGAGAATCAAAAGGGGAAGAAAAATGAGAAAGAGCAGAGTTTATAAAATCAGATGAACAGTAAAAATGAAGGGATAGATGTTTGAAAAATTGGGAATAACTTGAAAATGGGAAAGAATTAGAGGAAGAGGAAGAAGAAGAATTTGTAGAAGACTTAAAAACATAGAACTTTGAAGAAGAAATCAATTTAAAACGATGACCAGAAGTGCATGAAAAATAGATTAGAAGAAAGGCTAAAAATACTAATTCGCGAACCCCCTCCATATGGTGCCTCTTGGCTGCCTTATATAGTGCAGCAGAGAAACCCACGGCCGTGGCTTTGAGATTAGCATGAAATCCACTTTCAAACAAAGAAGATCAATAAAAAAAGACAGCTTGCCATAGATAGAGCCATCCTTTCCTTAAACAAGCGAAGATAGACTTGAATCCTGGAAGATAACCATGATCGGGAGTAGGTCATTCCGTTTCAAACTCTTCTGAAAATGGCGACTCGACATTGGGCGCAAATTAAAATAGAAACTGCTCACGCGATCGCTTATTCTTTATTTCCTTTTTTGTCATTTTTTCTCTTTTTTCATAAATCAGGAGATGGAGACTTTGCACGAAGTCGCTAATTCTTCTTTCCATTTTTATTTTCCAAAAATCAGGAAAATAGTGACGGTTCAAACGATTGCTTATTCTTTTCCATTTTTCCTCGATTTTCTTTCTGATTTTCCGTACTGAGGAAATGGCGCCCACAAGCACGGTCACTCATTCTTTTTCCTTTTCCAGCTTTTACCTTTCTTCTATTTTCATAAATGAAATAGCGCCTCTTCACTTAGTCATGAATTCTTCATTTCTTTATTCTTTTTTCAGTAAAATAAATTGGCGCCCTTTTGATCAGTCGCTATTTCTTATTTTCTAAAAATATTTTCTAAATTGGCGTCTGACCATCCGTTCGCTATTTCTTAAAAATTCAAAAAAATTAAAATATCAATATAGTGAAAATTCTTAAATATTTCTCACATGGTTATTTAGGCTCAAAAATATGGTAGATTGCGTGCAACCTCAAATAATGGTAAGAATGAAATTAACTACTCATGTAGCATAAATTTATTCATTTAATGCTTAAAGATGATGAATGTGATGCAACTTATGATATAAAATATAACACTTATCACATCTCAGCAACCAGACTGATTCAAGGGACATAAAAGTGACTAAATGCTAGGATGAGGGAACCTTTATGATCCCTGATCAAACCACCTCCACCTCCTTGACCAGAATTGCCCTTCGAGGCTCCATCCACATTCAATTTGAACTAGTGAATAGGTGGCAGAGACCAACTAACAATCTTGGGCTTAATTAACATGTTTAGTCAGAGCTGGAACCAGGGATACATGAGTCAACGAGGAAAGGATGGAAAGGTCGCCTGCTGACTAGCATGAAGGGAACTTGGTGCTGTTTACCAAGTGAATAACTTTATAGTAGATAGATTTGGGGGCATTGAAAGAATCTTCATATTTTTGCTTGTTTCTCTCACGCCAAATTTCCCATAACCAAAGATAAATGATGAGCAGAGAAACCATTCTAGAGAATGTATTTGTTTGGGAATCCTGAATCACTTGGCTTAGGAAAGCGCGGCCAGAGCTGCACCAGGCAGGGTCGACCTACGAGCTATGTTAAATAAAAGCCCAAGTAGAAATAGAAAGACTACTGTGCAATAGAAGGTGAGTGTCAGATTCAATCTTTGAATTTTGACAGCATAAGCATTTTGAACATAAAGAAATACCACTATTCTGAACTTTGATATCAGTGGGTAAAATACCATGGCTGAGTTTCCAGAGAAACAAAGAGACCTTTGGAGGCACATATTCAGCCCAGAGGTGAGTATATGGAAAAGTGTGATAGCCGATAACTGACTGTTGTTAGTCTATGAAGACTACATTCAATGGTGCACACACGGATTCAGAGGGGGGGGTGAATGAATCCCCATTAAAAGTTCTATCCAATTTGAACTCTAATTGGTAAGCTATGCAGAATAAAAAAAATGATTGACTTAGTTAACTGAAGGACTCACTAAATAATAGATCGATGGCCTGAGGAACAGCTGGGTATTTAATGTGCAGTTAGCACTCACATAGATAGGTAGAAAACTGATCAAGGGTCGTCAACAGATGTGCAATTAGAACACGATCCTAAGCATGCATCTAGCGAAATCAAAGTAGACAATCAAACCACGGCACATAGAGGATTTTTAGGTGCTTCGGTCCTCTAGACCTACATCCGTCCCACACTCCAACCAAAGTGTGGATTCTGCTGATACACAGCTTAAACTGGTGGGCCTTACAGCTTGCCAACAACCGCTGACTTATAGCTTGCTCCGTTGGGCATTACAACTTAGCCACCGCTGATTCATAGCTTCAAACCGCTGGGCCTTACAGCTTATGCCGCCACTGATTCACAGCTTCTGAAATGAAATGTAAAATGGAAAAACACGAATGATAAAAATCAGCAAAAGAAAGTTGGAATTAAAGCTTAGAGAATATAGCTTGCCTTGGGGCAATGTAGCTTGGATCTGATCCAAATGCTACAGATCTTCTTTCTCCTTCGATCTTGCTACTGTACTCTCTCACGATCTTTGCTCTCAAAACTCTCTGATTCTTCTCAATCTGCTCTCTGATCTCTTTTTCTTTCTCTCTTTTTCTGATTATTGTTGGCTTTCAGCCGCTCTACTTTCTTTTCTTCTTATGCTCGTTGTACTTCTTTTCTCTCTCAGATCCCTATTTCTTTCTTCGACCGGTTCTCCATCTATAGCCTCTCTCAGGATATTCTCTGGCCGCCTCTGGTCTCTTCTCCCTTCTCCAGTTTCTTCGAATGTGTAGGATCCCTATTTATAGACCAAACAGGAGCTCCGCAGGTTTGCTGAGGAATAATAGAGGGAATCTTCCCACCAAAGATTGGAAGACCACGTGTCAGATGGAGGATGTTCACTTTCTACGTGGCAGATGCTCCAAGCTACTTTCCTTCTTGAATCACGTGCACCTAGATCTGCCATCCTGGGAACACGTGCCCAATCATAAGCTCCGTGGGTCCACGTGCCAGCTTCCAACCTTTCTGGGAACATGTGCCTACTTCAATTCGAGCTCACATACTGCTTTGATCCTGTTAGTTGGAAGAAAGATGTTTTATCAAACGCCTTGTGATCATGAATCATAAGGGATGCACAGACTTTATAGTGTATCGTGCAGACATGCACAGACCTTAGGTTCAGTCAGACAAGATGTGCACTGACCTTAATTTGAGTGTGCTACAGTACATGCACAGACTTGTATGACATGCCAGAGAATGTGCATCGACCTTAACATATATGCACTGTCCTATATGCACAGGGCAAAAAGGTGCACCGACATTCATATGCTTGTATGCAAACATGCACCGAACGGCTATAGTGTATGCACCAACCGCCATATACATCAAGCAGTAACATGCACAGACCTTCATATGCAAGATAGAAAATGTGCACCGACCTGCTATAGTGTGTATATTGACCTTATGTTTAGTGGAAAAATGTGCACAGACTATGCATAGCAAAACATGCACAGACTCTCATATGAGTGATGCAGAAAGTGCACTGACATTTATGCATGAGACATACAATTGCACCGATTCAGCAAAACATGCACTGACCTTCTATATGAAAGAGCAGGAATATGCACTGACCTATATATGTGTAAGGCAAAATGTGCACAGACCTTAGGTAGAGTAACAACTGAGAATGCATCGACCTTTTATGCTCAATGCAGATGCTGCACCGACTTTGTATGCAATATGCTTAGTACTAGCATCGACCTTGGCTGTGTGAAGAACACAACTAGCATTGACCCTAGTTATGCATGATGCTACAACTAGTACCGACCTTGGCTGTGTGAAGAACACAACTAGCACTGACCCAAGTTATGCATGATGCTACAACTACCTTTGATTCTATGTAAGCCTAATGCAGTATGAAGATCATGCACACCACCTGTTTGACCAAATGCCGTATACGCAGGCTATTCAGTAAAGTGTCATGTGCATAGACTTTTTTCAGACGTGTTGACTTTTGGGTAACCTGTGATGCATTGACTTATATGAACAATTGTACCAGACTTTATGCAATGCTTATACAGAGACATCCTCATACATGCATAGACATACATGAATGTGCATGGATACATACAAAACAACCACATATGAACTATGATGCTCATGTGTGAAGTCCCGCGATCAATGACACCCAAGAGGGGGGGGGAATTGGGTGTTTACCAATTTTACGAAAACTTTTGGCCTTTTCAAAATATGTGATACAATGTTAATCAAGAGGTTCAAAACTGTTTGTTCACAAATTGGATTTATCAAACTGAATTGGATGATGATATAGATTATGCAAGATATACGAGGATAAATCCAGAATCGCAATTATACTAACACTCACGTAGAATGGAGGTAGAAGAAAAGGACCAAACCACATAATACAAAACACAATGCACAGCGGTTTTTAAGGTGGTTCGGATGCAACGACGATAATCCTACGTCCACCCCTCACCAAACTCGGTGAGGCTTCACTCGGGGATAAATCGCCAAATGGAGACGACGCTCCAAACACACACGCAGGATGACACCTGCCCACACACACGGGGACGCGCCCCAACACACACACACACACACACACACACGGAGACGAGGTCTCCAACACGATCCAACAAGCGGATCACCAACACAAACACCCGCTACCACAAGTGCAGCAATCCACACACACGAGACAGAACGGATCTAAAAGACCCCCCCACATACAAACACAGATCTAGGATGATCCACGCACACACACGAATCAAATGCGACACACACACACACGATCACGGATCCAACAACGATCCACACACACACAAGTTCTTACAGTTTATGATGAACATAATTACAACATCTAAAACATAAAGACGATGAGGCTTAGTTTAGAAAACTCCTGATTTGGGTTCCTTTTGAATGTATGATGCAGATCTTGCGTTGATTCCTTCTTTGCTTGAATGGCTTTGGATGGGTTGTGAAAACCTTGTTCTTTCTCCCTTTGGTAGTCTTCCCTTGATCTCTTGCTTGCTTACTTGCTTCTTCGCTTCTTCCTCCTTGGACAGTCTCCCCTTGATCTTCCTTGAATGCTTGCTTGCTTCTTCACTCCCTTGGAGGTTGCTAGCTTCAGATTTGGCTTCAAACACCTTAGAGATGGATGAAGATCTTGCTGCACGAGGTACTGTTCACGGAGCTACAGTGCCCTCTCCTTCCTCCTTGGATAGCCTCCTCTTGATCTCACTTGAAGCCCTCTTGGATGGTTAGGGTTTATGGCTCCAAATGATATGTTTTATAGCCCTTGAATGGTCCATAGACAAGCCCCAGACCAGATCCAAAAATCACGGTGTAATTGGGGTCATTGGGATTAAACAAATGGGTAGAAAGACATTTCCTCGAGCTTGAACCAAAAGTCAACAAAAGGGGGCCTCGGGGCTGGCGGTCGACTGGAAGGCATGGGGCGGTCGACCGAAACCTATAAAAGTTGGAATTTTCAGGCTCTGGCAAATCTGGTCGACCGGCCAAGGTGTGTTGGTCGACCGGAAACACCTATACCTGCAGAAATGAAGTGTTAGCTCAAAGAAACATGTCCATAATTCAAAGGGTTCATGTCCATATCAAATCCTTGCATTTTGGGATTGGATTCACTTGGTTTATGCATTTGAAACATCTAAACCATTAGAGCGTTTCTAAATTTTGTTCCGGGGGCTCCGCCCTCGGAAACCCCCGCAAGGGGCACTGCTCCCTTGACCCCCTCGACCTGACCGCGCAGGTCGATCCGCGGGCGAGGGCGCACGATGGCCAGAAGGGTTTCATGTTTGATATGCATGAATGAGGTGTATTAAGAGAGGTATATGAGATACACATAGTGAGATCGATGCTAAGATAAGGTAAGAGTCTCACCAATGGTTCTTGACAGTAAATGACATATACCACCTGTTTTGGATTGTAAAGGAGCAGGGTGCTTATCCACACGTTTGGTTCACGAGGTGACTGTCATGAGTTTAATCCTACAAGTAAGATAGTCAGGGTTAATACCATGCTTGTTCACATTAAAGAGGTTATGAAACCTCTTATCTCTTGTAAAACCAACTTATGCAAACCAAGGATGAAGACCATGTAACCGTTCCCATTTGCCATCTCAACCATACATAGATAACAAGAGCATGAGCAATCAACCACAAGTTTAGTTATCATCACTTAATCACACAATAAGTTTAGTTATCATCAAAACCATAACTTAACAATCACAACAATCATCAAAACCATAACTCAACAATCTCCCCCCTTTTGATGATGACAAACTTAGTGATGATGACAAACTTAATGATGATACAACAGAATGGCACATATATTCTTCTCCCCTTGTCACATATAATCATCAAGTTTTTAATCATCAATTTTTCTCCCCCTCTGACATAATCAAAAAGTGGGATAATGCAGATCTTTCTCCTCCTATGACATGATCAACAATACCAACAAGGTGGAAGAAGCCAATCTAGGAAGAACAAGCGTATCTCCCTTTGAAACAGTAATATACCATCTTATCAAATCAGAAGAAGCAATGGCAAATCATGGACGAACAAAGCAACATGATTCTAATCAGATGAGATCAATTGGTGATTAGTCTCACAAGTCAATATGATACCATCCAAAGTAAATTCAATCAAGCATGTATTGATACCAATTGAATGTAATGATGGCCTCAAGGATATGAACCAGAAGAGGAAGATGTTCATAAGATGAGGTCTTCAGCATGATAGCATTCGAAATCTAGATCCTATGTCATATTTTCACAACAAGCAAGAGCAGGAGGACATATCAAAAGGATTTTCTTGATTTTCAAATTTTCTAATTTTTATATTTTGGTTTGAAATGCATGAAATGCAACACATGCAAGTGATGCCATATGAGATGTACAAGCAAACAAATACGTATATGTATATGTAACACATCTCCCCCGTACGCATATAAGAGGGTATAAGTATAGGAAGGGTGCATGAGGGTCATGACAATCGGAATGCACATGTGTAGTACATGAGGTATTGTGCAATCATATAGGAGAATCATGCAATTGCTAATGCAGTCAATCAACTTTCTGAATACATATTAAATCAAATTTCCAGATGTATAAGTGAGTAACATGAAAAATGATAGTTGTAATATGGATATTCAGATTTTCAGATTAACACAAGGAGACATTTTACAGACTGTACTTTAATTTTGAGAACATCGTATTGGAGGCTTTGCTCTATCACAGTGAGTTTTCACCAATATTTTTCAACTCAACCAGTATCACATGATAGTCAGAATTTTTCAAGAGTGATCAGGTTCAAATAATTCTTTTTTACGCGAGTAGACGTATGGAGCTTATGCCAGAATTCCCGGTTACTCAGAATACTGAACCATTTCACCTCACTTGAGCAGAGGTACTTTAGTCAACACTTTTCAGAAATAAACCACATCACGTCTCAGGTGACATGTGCCCAATTTACTCAATGAGACTTAGCATTGCTCTGCCTTTCATTTTCATTTCAGATTTTTCAACAAAGATAGGTAGGCAGCTTTTTCCTCAACTGTCTCTTCAACATACATGCAGCAAGTTTAACATCTCGAGAGTGTTGAAAAGAAATTCATATATCCTTATCTGTAACACTCATTTTCACATTTTGTGCATGAAGTGTGCGAATTTGATTCAACATGTATACTGAAAATCTCATGAATACATAACAGTGCAACACCCCCTAAATAGATGTACTTCTGAAATAAGAACTCCCCCAAAGTGTGCGACATGAAACACTCTAATAATGACTCAAATGCAGCATTATTTATCAAGAAGACATAAGGTCATAGAAGTTTCAAGGATGGAGGTGAATAACATATAATAGCAAGCAAGCACACATTGGGAGTTTATGCAAATGCACTATGACATGCATGCGAGCAATGTGATGTCAATTTGATACCAATGGAATGGACAATTTGATACCAATTGAATGGATGCCAACTGAATGAACTAAGTGCGACTAATGCATGAGTTCTAATGCAATGCAAAATTTAACATAGGTGCGAAGTGTGAGTTTTTAGTTTTTTTTATTTGAGTGAACTAAATGCACCTAATGCATTGGATTCTGATGCATGCAACCTATAACTGTATGAGAATGGAAGACATGATGCAAAAGTAAGATGAGAGCTTTGATTTTCATGCCAGTTTGACAAATTCTCATTGAAATCATCCACATTCTGATTTTCATGCCAGTTTGACAACATTTTTCATGACATGGCCTTTATGAAGAAGGGTGCTTAAATGATCAAAATTAAGCAATGCAACCCAATTTGCAGAATTTTTCAACAATAGATTTTCAAAGGTCATTCACAAGTGTTGAAATGAGAATTCATCCAAAAGCCAAATATTTGAATCATTTGATCAGAAACATATTTTCAATTTAAAGAACTCAGCTCAATGATTCATTCATAACCCCACCAATCACAATTTTTAGGATCTAGTGCAAGGCGGAGATTTTAGTCCGAAGACCCAACTCAACGCATAGGGAATGCTTCCAAGTGGATATAATCCACTCTTCCACAGATGCAATTTAATATACCAGATATGCAGTTCAATTCAGGTGTGATCATGCAATTCAAGTTGAGAGATATTCAATAGCCAAACACTTCACACACATTTTTCAAGATCTTTAATTTGATTCAACCAATTCATCACATCATACTGGGGCAACAACATGTCTGATTTTCAGAATATATACCTGAGTTCAGCAGACCTGTTGAGAGGTGCATTCCATAATCTCCCACATGTAAATGTCAAGATTCATCAATAATGTTTATGCATGAAAATGGGTATGCATTCTAGTAACAAAACCATTTTTTTTTATCTTCATTCATGGAAATATGGTTAAGACAAATATGAGTTTTTCAAACATAGTTCAGAAGTTAATTTCCCAATACTTGTGCCTTGAGCATCCGTCATCTTCCAAGTCTTCCACCTATTGAACCCATTCTCAATCAAGAAGATACGAGCCTTTCATACCATGTCTTGGGCACTCGCTTCAGTTCGTACATAGCTTCCTGCAGCTGGTGCACATGTTGTGGATGTTTTGGGTCTTCAAGCCTTGTAGGTTGTTATCCCGTTCAACAATTAGCACATGGTACTCATCAAAATCACTTCCTATTACTTGGTGGCAGTTAAGGAAATTCTCATCATTTTTCATCCTTGCAAGGTATTTCTTCAGTTGATTCATCCTTCTTGATCATAGCTAACCCAATCTCACTTGTATTCCTGAAAGTATGATCTGGATCCAAAGATGAAATGATTTGGTTTGTCAATTTCGATTCAAGTCAAGACTTTTATTTAGCACCTAAAGTCTACTTAAACACTTCTAGACTTAAATGCATGATAAATTATTTTAACAACCAATATCCCCTAGATAGCTCTAGATGCAATGCGTGACTCATGTGTGAACCTGAACATTAAGCCCATATGACGAATGTGGTTGCTCCCCCTTAGTGTGTGCATGAGTGCAAGATGTTCAGTAACAATCCAATGCCATATGCAGCCTTTTGAGTAAATGACTCATAGTACTAGGCGGAGAACTTAGATCCGAAGATCACCTCACGCGTAGTGATAATTTTCAGACAGGCTTAACCTGCCCTTCCACATGTCACCATTTGATATACTATGTAATCATGGATGACGAAGGCAGGAGGAATGCAATGCATTATGGCATGAATACAAAATGTTCAATATTTGTAAGACATCACGTGAAGATATATGCATACTCAGTGTATGTAGTGAAATCATGCTGATGAATCTTCAAGCTCTTCTTTACACGAAGATGCTATGTGACAAGTGATATATGCCCAAATATGCAAACAACCATGAATGAAATGTATGTACGGACATGTGCAAGACTGCATGACTATATGACTCAAAATGAATCAAAACCTTACACAGTCACTGGAGAGAGTAGGAGAGATATCACCTGAGTATTCAGATTTCATTTGATTTTTCTTTTAACCTTGCTTATGTCACTTGACCCGTGTGCCTTACCTCCTTGATTGAAAATAAGTTTCATGTTTCATATTTTCAAGGCACACCTACAAAATAGATTTCTCATTTGCCATTCTTAGATACCCAAATCCTTTTGGGTCCTTGTGGGTTAGCAGCAATACTTGTACATTGTTTTCACTTTTTGACAATATTCAAATTATCATTTTTCATCAAAAGACAACCATGCATCAACTCACAATCATGCTTAGTATGCCCAGATTCACCACAATAGAAACAACGCACAGAAGCCATTTTTCCATGTGGTCTTTTAGCATGAACATAAGAATTCTCAAATCCATTTCTCCCAATTGAAAACTTTTTTACATTTTTGAATTCATTCATTTTCTTGTATACTTTTAATTCATCATTTTTCATGTTGAAGCAATCATGCATCATATGACCACGTTTACCACAATAGAAACAAGAGACATTTCTGTTGATAATATGGTGTTTAGCATTGTGCGTCCTAACATGAGCATTAGCAGAATTTTTTTTCAATTTTGAGTTTTGGTTCAGGTTCTGCTTAACATCACATTTATGGATTTTCCTTTTAGCATGCATAACATGGTGAGCATTTGAAGCACTAGAGGAGCAAGCAGTATTTTTGGATTTTTGATACAAATTGATTTTCTTTGTGGATGCATGTGTGTGTGCAGCATGATTTTTCTTTTTCAGATTTTCATTTGATCTTTTTATTATCTGTGAAGAAGATTGATTTGGGGACCCATTTGATGTGCTGGCTATGTTTGAACTGTGCACAAAAGATGTATAAACTTTATTTTCAAACTTTTTTTTATTCACAGGATTAAAACCCAGCTCTTCCCTTTGAAAATTCACTTTCACCCCCAACAATTTGTCTAAATTGTCTTGACCATTCACAAATCTAGATAATGAAGCATTCAAATCAAGGATTTCGGATTCAAGAGATGCAACATGCAATTCACAGGAAACCCTCTTTTTTTCACACGAATTGACTTGTTCATGTAGAGTAGTATTGATGATTTTATGACTTTCTATTTCTTGCAACAAAGCATGCACTTTTTCAGATTCATCAATATTCATAGATTTTCCTTTTTCAAAAACAAGCAATCTTTCAGAAATGACTTTATTCAATTCCTTCAGTTTCTCATTTTCTTTTTTAAGTTTCTTATCACTGACAAATTCAATTTGATGATTGTCCATTGAACTTATTCTCTCTCTCAACTCTTTATTTTCATTTCTCAAGGAACAAATTTGATCTTTATGAATTTCAATGTCAAACACATGACTATCAATTAATTCCTTTAAGTGTAAGCATTCTTTGCATGAGGAATTACAGTTATTTTATTCAACATCCTTTTTCAATTTTCTGTTTTCCGATCTTAACTTCTTATATTTTTCAGCAAGCTCATCATATGCATTCAATAAATCTTTATAGCTAAATTCATCTTCATTATCAGAATCAGAATTTACCTTTGAGCTTGATCCACTTGGCTGTTCACTCCCTTGTTCACTCGTGCCTGCCACAAGACAGTTGTCTTCATGCTCTTCCTTGAAGTCTGTTAATCCATCCAATATTTCTTTTGCGGAGCTGCAACGAGAAACAAAAGGGAAATGATTAGAATCAACAGCAACAATAAGCAATTTTAGAGTCAAACAATTTTGATCATGTTTAAGTTTTTGATTTGCAGTCCAGACATTTTTGTCTTTAGGCAATTCATAAGGACCATGTGAAATAAGCTTCCATAGCTTAGGGTCGTATGAATTGACTAGACTACACATCCTTCCTAACCACAAATCGAAATTGCAACCATCAAACACGGGTGGAGAGTTTAAGGTGTACATCATGGTAGTCATTGATCTGGATCACTCTAGATCGTTAGATTTATGAAATTAGAGCCTTGGCTCTGATACCAATTGAAGTCCCGCGATCAATGACACCCAAGAGAGGGGTGAATTGGGTGTTTACCAATTTTACGAAAACTTTTGGCCTTTTCAAAATATGTGATACAATGTTAATCAAGAGGTTCAAAACTGTTTGTTCACAAATTAGATTTATCAAACTGAATTGGATGATGATATAGATTATGCAAGATATACGAGGATAAATCCAGAATCGCAATTATACTAACACTCACGTAGAATGGAGGTAGAAGAAAAGGACCAAACCACATAATACAAAACATAATACACATCGGTTTTTAAGGTGGTTTGGATGCAACGACGACAATCCTACGTCCACCCCTCACCAAACTCGGTGAGGCTTCACTCGGGGATAAATCCCCAAACGGAGACGACGCTCCAAACACACACGCAGGAAGACACCTGCCCACACACACGGGGACGCGCCCCAACACACACACACACACACACACACACACACACGGAGACGAGGTCTCCAACACGATCCAACAAGCGGATCACCAACAGAAACACCCGCTGCCACAAGTGCAGCAATCCACACACACGAGACAGAACGGATCTAAAAGACCCCCACACACACAAACGCAGATCTAGGAAGATCCACGCACACACACGAATCAAATGCGACACACACACACACGATCACGGATCCAACAACGATCCACACACACATAAGTTCTTGCAGTTTATGATGAACATAATTACAACATCCAAAATATAAAGACTATGAGGCTAAGTTTAGAAAACTCCTGATTTGGCTTCCTTTTGAATGTATGATGCAGATCTTGCGTTGATTCCTTCTTTGCTTGAATGGCTTTGGATGGGTTGTGAAAACCTTGTTCTTTCTCCCTTTGACAGTCTTCCCTTGATCTCTTGCTTGCTTACTTGCTTCTTCCCTTCTTCCTCCTTGGACGGTCTCCCCTTGATCTTCCTTGAATGCTTGCTTGCTTCTTCACTCTTTTGGAGGTTGCTAGCTTCAGATTTGGCTTCAAACACCTTGGAGATGGATGAAGATCTTACTGCACGAGGTACTGTTCACGGAGCTACAGTACCCTCTCCTTCCTCCTTGGATAGCCTCCTCTTGATCTCACTTGTAGCCCTCTTGGATGGTTAGGGTTTATGGCTCCAAATGATATGTTTTATAGCCCTTGAATGGTCCATAGACAAGCTCCAGACCAGATCCAAAAATCACGGTGTAATTGGGGTCATTGGGATTAAACAAATGGGTAGAAAGACCTTTCCTCGAGCTTGAACCAAAAGTCAACAAATGGGGGCCTCGGGGCTGGCGGTCGACTGGAAGGCATGGGGCGGTCGACCGGAACCTACAAAATCTCCATCTTTTCGGTTCTGGGAGAACCGGTCGACCGGAAAAGTAGGGGCGGTTGACCGAAACCTGTAAAAACTAGAATTTTCAGGCTCTGGCAAATCTGGTCGACCGGCCAAGGTGTGTTGGTCGACCGGAAACACCTATACCTGCAGAAATGAAGTGTTAGCTCAAAGAAACATGTCCATAATTCAAAGGCTTCATGTCCATATCAAATCCATGCATTTTGGGATTGGATTCACTTGGTTTATGCATTTGAAACGTCTAAATCATTAGAGCGTTTCTAAATTTTGTTCCGGGGGCTCCGCCCTCGGAAACCCCCGCAAGGGGCGCTTCTCCCTTGACCCCCGCGACCTGACCGCGCAGGTCGATCCGCGGGCGAGGGCGCACGATGGCCAGAAGGGTTTCATGTTTGATATGCATGAATGAGGTGTATTAAGGAGAGGTATATGAGATACATATGGCGAGATCGATGCTAAGACAAGGTAAGAGTCTCACCAATGGTTCTTGACAGTAAATGACATATACCACCTGTTTTGGATTGTAAAGGAGCAGGGTGCTTATCCACACGTTTGGTTCACCAGGTGACTGTGATGAGTTTAATCCTGCAAGCAAGATAGTCAGGGTTAATACCATGCTTGTTCACATTAAAGAGGTTATGAAACCTCTTGCCTCTTGTAAAACCAACATATGCAAACCAAGGATCAAGACCATGTAACCGTTCCCATTTGCCATCTCAACCATACATAGATAACAAGAGCATGAGCAATCAACCACAAGTTTAGTTATCATAACTTAATCACACATTAAGTTTAGTTATCATCAAAACCATAACTTAACAATCACAACAATCATCAAAACCATAACTCAATAATGTGTAGCAGTTCATTCCATGTAACTAATATATGACAGCAATACAAATGCTTATGACATCATACATATGAGTCACAATGTTTGTCATCATCAAAACGTAATATTCGAACAATCTCCCCCTTTTTGATGATGGCAACACTATGAGTCATATGAATCATGTAAACCAGACAATGAGACTATGACAATATTTAACCAAAATATAGGTATGAATGAGACCCAAAACTTATACTGAAACAGATATGGACTATTTATTCTATCCATATGACAACCAAAACATTCTCAGCCTATGAAACAACCAGCCAAACCTCAGCTAGCCAAACCTACAGATGACTCAAATCATTCTCCCCCTTTGACTTCATCAAAAAGAGGATAGACATAATGCACAGATAGAATGACGATAGCAAAAATGGAACCCATTCTTCCCCGTTGGAAGGTAATAAAGGTAGTCTAAGCAAGACCTGATGCCGAAGGATGTGGCAAATATTAACAAAATACATTCTCCCCCTTTGACAAAACAGATGAAACTGCAGATAATTCTCCCCCTTTGAGAAGTAATGAATGCAGTCTAGACATAACATGAGTTCTTCCCTTCAAATCACTGGAACAGAAGGATGCTGATGAAATAATCTCCCTCTTTGAAAGAACAAAAAGATTAGAATGGAATCAGATTCATCAAACATACCATGAGTTCAGCAAAAGCACAGGTAAGCAGATGGAGATCAGTTTAAAAAACATTTACAATGAGTCATCAAAGTCATAATTCCATGGTTAAGGCATTTCAGACTCTTCCACTATAAAGGCTTATGCCATAATCTTTATTGAACACCCTGGTTTAAACATGATGTATTCAAGTTTTATTCATACATTCTGTACTTATATCTAAAATCAATTTCAATAAAGATGAACCATGCCTTCATGTTAACATCTAGTTTAGTCTCCCTATCTCTTACTCATTCAAATTCAATGACTTCTTTAGGAGTTATAAAATGTATTGTTGAGATTAAATAGACATGAAAGGATATGATTTTGTCCACAGTTTTAGCAATTTTCAAATTTTCAGATTATTTTTCTGTCTATGCAACATCAATGTTTATTGTAATAACTCTGAAGTTCAATCGAGTTTAGTCCATACCTTGTAACTAGAGGATACACGTTGTTTAGACGTCAGTATCCCTAAGCTCTTAGTATGACTAACTGTCATGATTCATATAGAACAGAGTTAACTAGGACACTTCATGACATAGGATGACTCCATTTCTTTGATGAGGATCCCAGTTTCTCAGTGCAACCTAATCATTGCTCTGCCTTAACCTTTCACAGATTTTCATTAAATTTTCACCAGAGATAACTAAGGCGCTTCATGACACAGTCCTTTGGACATGGTTTCTCAGTGACCAAAGTCATTGCTCTGATCTTACTTTACATTCAAACATTACTCAGATCAAACAAACGTTTAAAAGTAACACTCACCTTTTGTATCTCTACCAAAGAGAGCCATGGTTATAAAACTTTTAGATTTAAAAAGGCTTTACATGATATAACATGAATCAACTGGTTAAAGTTTATTAAAGGATTGATTCAGATATTTTCAATATGTTCGAAATCAATTTCAAGAAATACATAATGCTTAAACCAGCTGAGTTATTTCAGATATTCATAGTTCCATACAATGGAAGATTCCTAGTACAAGTGTTTTCAGATTTATGATCAGGATAACTCATTGAAATCTTCATGAATATCTGACATAAGTGTTCCAGCGATAGTGAATGATTCAGAATAATGATCATCAAGTAGCATACACAGAGTGAGAGGATTTTCAGAAGATCTGAATCAAGGATTAGTCATGGAAGAATTATATCAGCCAGATAGATTTTCAAAGAATAATACTGAGCAGGTGACCATCATTAATTAGGAAATTTCAACTTTCAAAGATTGATTATGATAATCAGGAAGTGCAGACAGTAGCTCCCCCTCAGTAAATGGGATTTACGTTCAACTGATTTCAAAATAAATGAAGACAAGAGAGACCGACTGATACCATGTTTGAGATAAAATGCGTGAAGAGCAAAGAAGATCAGTATGACGAAGATGGTCATGCAGTCCAAGAATTCTTCTTACGCTCCCCTTGAAAAAATAAAGAAGCAAAATCACACCAAAGAAGATATCGACTCTTGGTGACAGCATTTAAACAGACTACTTGAAAAATAATGTCGACTCATGGTGTCGACATTGAGGATCAGATAAAGCTCGCATACAAAATCAATCAAGGATAAAGTGAATTTTACTTCACTTGCATCAAGAAACATTAAGGTTCAATCAAGAGAGATTCAGATTGAAGAAGGAATAGCTCAATCCAAGGATGTGAACAAACGATTCAGATTAAGACAAGAGCTCCCCCTAAGAGTATGCATGACAATCACTCTTTTTGGTATTTTCAATATGAATGATATGCAATTAACATATGCATGCCTATGCATTGACTCCCCCTAACTAAATGCAGTGAGTCACTTCTTTTTGGAGTTTTCAACATAAGTGATATGCAATGCAGTCACTACATGTATGCATATGTAGTGACTTTCCTAAAACCATTACATGGACACATGTGGCATGAAGACATGCAAGGGCTAGAAAGACTCCCCCTGACTTTATGCAATAGATGCAATGAAGGCTGAACATATGATTTTATGATTCATGCTCATGATCATTCAGACTGTCCTATATAGAATATGACCCATGGTACTAGGCAGAGGACTTGGTCTAAAGGACCACCTCACACATAGTAAGAACCTCCAGACAAATTTTATATGTCCTTTAGTAGCTTACCATTTGATATACCATAATGGTAATGCATGATAATGTAGTACTGAAGCAGTCCTATATGCATCAGATTTTCAGTAACTTTATGTCAAACATATGTGAAGTAGACAATTGACATATGCAATTCACATATGTAATTCACGTATATGCACAACTATGCATACTATGCTCATAAGTTTCTAACCTCCTCTATATGCACAATCAAGAGACAAGACATTAATGCATGCAGATGAGAAATGAATTCAACATGTCTTCAATGAATATGTGCACACATAGCTCAATATATGAAGAAGCTCAGATTGTGCAGTGCAAATGACAAAGTAGATGCATGAAGAATTTGACTAATCATGATATGATGTTTAAAATAGATTCCTAAGGTTTTCAACTAAACAAATGTGAAGAGTGTAAATATTACCTGAAGAATACAAAAGTGGGGTCTTACCAACTTGGGTGCCTTGATTTATTTACCTCTTTATTCGTCAACCCAAGGCACACCTGTAAAACATCAAACTATTTTACACAAACAGACACCTAAGATATCTTGGGTCCTGAAATGGTAGTGGCACCTTTGACCGGTGCGCTAAACAGTTTTTATGCTTGAGAGTAATCAAACCTCATCAGATAACATTTAGACATAGAATGTCCTAACTGTCCACAATAATGGCATGATGTAGCAGTTTTAGAATTCTTTCTATGCACATTACTATAATCATGGAATCTATGTGCTTTTTCATGGAAATTTCTGTTAACAGAATGAGCATTCTGTTTACTAAACCCAGCCAGCCAATAATTAGCAGCTCTGTGGCCTGGCTTTCCACAGTTAAAATAATTAAAAGTCTTTTTCATGAATTTTTATTCAAAAACTGATTTATTCCAAAAAACACTTTGATTTATAGGGAATTCAACACATTCAGATTTAAAGTTCTTTCCCTGAGCATGCCAACAGTTCTTGACTGTATGACCATGCTTTCCACAGTGAGAGCAAGAAGGAAAATTTCTTCTATGAAAACCTAACCAGCATTCAGTAACCTTGTGGCCTGGCTTGTTACAATTGAAACATGTGATATGCTGGTTTATTGAAACAGATTTGTTCTTATTAAAACCCCGATGGTTTGTTGGAATTTTAGCATGATATGACTGTAAGTTTTTCTTACCATTTACAAACCAGCACTGTGCAGTAACATGTCCTACCTTACCACAATTAAAGCATGTGATACTCCTTTTCTGAGTGGCAAGAAATTTCTTGACATTAAAGTCCCTAGCATATATTCTATTAAGATTCGGATCATCCTTTTTCAGCACAGAACAATCATCCATGAAGTGACCATACTTACCACAGTAATGACAAGAACGGTTAGATTTCCTTGTAGCATAGTTTCTATCAGATGTGTTTTTAACATGCATTTTTCCAAAGTTCTGATTCTCCCTTTTATGCATGTGTGTGCTCATTTTATTCTCAGCATGCACATTCTCAACATGAGGATGAATCAGCTTTTTCTGCAAACTTCCATTCTTTCTGCCCTTTTTAGTTTGTTTCTGATTTGTCTTAACAGTAGCTTGCTTAGGATTCTTCTTAACAGTGAATTCAAAAACAGATGAATTCTTGGTTGTCAGGTTTTTATTTTCTATTTGAATTTTCTGGGGGTGCCAATTTTTTCAAGGAAACATTAGAAGTGCTAGCTCCTTCTGAACCTCGCACGAAGGTTGTATACAGTTGATTCATTATACCCCTTTCAATCCTAGAATCACAGCCTACCCCTTCTCTTTGTTCAGTTGCTTCATCATTCAAGAGATCTTTTGACTTCTCTTTACCTTTGAGAGTTTTTGACAGAGAGTCTTTTAGATCACAAATTTTGTTTTCTAGAGAAGCAATATGAATCTCATAATTGACAATCTCTTGTTTACTGTAATTAACACATTCACTTAGCACCTTGTTTGCAGTTTTATATTTCTCAATATCTTGTTCCAGATTGCTCAGTTTTTTATATTCTTCATTACACTTAGTTTTTCCTTTTTCTAAGGCAAGAAGTCTTTCAGACATGATACTGTTAAGATCCTTTAATTTCTCCATTTCCTTCATTAGCTTCTCATTTTAGACAAGTTCATTTATTAGAACCTGATCATTTAAGTTAATCCCTTTTTTCAGATCAATTTTTGCCTCATCTAGATTCATTTGCAGTTCAGAAAGTTTCAGATTAAGTTCTTCGTTCTCATCTTTTAATGAACACACTTGTTTCTTGTATGCATGAACATTAGATGAACATTCATCAAATGATTGTTTCAGTTTCAGACAGTTTTCACAAGAAATATTAGAACTAATCTGATTATCATTAAATAAGCTCAATGTTTCTTCTAGTTCAGAAAATTTTGAATGCAGTTTATCATTTTCAATTTTCAGTAGATAATTCTGTTCTTTATGATTATGAACATCTGCCAAGCACAGATCATAAGACTGTCTCAGCTTTGGACAGTTTTCACAAGAAAATTCAGAATTGCTCTGATCAATCTTTTTCTTCAGCTTTTTATTCTCAGATTTTTTATTCCTAGATTTCTCAAGCAGTTCTTCATACATGTTTACTAATTCATCAAATGAAAGTTCTTCGGATCCAGAGCTTACTTGAGATGCAGTCTCCTCCTATTGATCATTGCTGTGATCCCTTCTTTTAGCCATGAGGCATTCCTCTTCCTTCTTTTCATGATTGGCAATCACTTTGTCCAGTATTTCTTTTCCAGATGTGCACCTGAAAACAAACGGAAATAAGTCAGTATTTACTGCAGATTTCAGAATATTAAGAACTGTGAGATTATCACGGTTCTTTAGTCTATCCTCATTAGACAACTTAGTCTGTTCATGAGGCAGTTCATGTGGGCCATTAGATACAAGACTCCATAAATTAGGATTAATGGAGTTCATGTAGACACATAGGCCGCCTAGCCAACTGCTAAAGTTAGAACCGTCAAAGACTAGAGGAAGATCCATAATGACAATTAGCAACCAGATCAAAGCAATAAGCAATCGATAAGTAATGCACCGAAACAAGATAGCAGGATCCTCTGCAAATCGTTGGATCTGGACAGTCAGAGACCTGCTCTGATACCAATTGTTAGTCTGTGAAGACTAGATTCAATGGTGCACACACGGATTCAGAGGGGGAGTGAATGAATCCCCATTAAAAGTTCTATCCAATTTGAACTCTAATTGGTAAGCTATGCGGAATAAAAAAATGATTGACTTAGTTAACTGAAGGACTCACTAAATAACAGATCGATGGCCTGAGGAACAGCTTGGTATTTAATGTGCAGTTAGCATGCACACGGATAGGTAACAAACTGATCAAGGGCCGTCAATAGATGTGGAATTAGAACACGATCCTAAGCATGCATCTAGCGAAATCAAAGTAGATAATCAAACCACGGAACACAGAAGATTTTTAGGTGGTTCGGTCCTCAAGACCTACATTTACCCCACACTCCAACCAGAGTGTGGATTCTGCTAATACACAGCTTAAACTGCTGGGCCTTATAGCTTGCCTACAACCGCTGACTTACAGCTTGCTGCGCTGGGCATTACAGCTTAGCCACCGCTGATTCATAGCTTCAAATCGCCGGGCCTTACAGCTTATGCCACCGCTGATTTACAACTTCTGAAATGAAATGGAAAATGGAAAAACACGAATGATAAAAATTAGCAATAGAAAGTTGGAATTAAAGCTTAGAGAATATAGCTCGCTCTGGAGCAATGTAGCTTGGATCTGATCCAGAAGCTACAGATCTTCTTTCTCCTTCGATCTTGCTGCTGTACTCTCTCATGATCTTTACTCTCAAAACTCTCTCTGATTCTTCTCAGTCTGCTCTCTGATCTCTTTTTCTTTCTCTTTTTCTGATTGCTATTGGCTTTCAACCGCTCTCCTTTCTTTTCTTTTTCTGCTCGTTGTACTTCTTTTCTCTCTCAGATCCCTATTTCTTTCTTCGACCGATTCTCCGTCTCTAGCCTCTCTCAGGATATTCTCTGGCCGCCTCTGGTCTCTTCTCCCTTCTTTAGTTTCTTCGCATGTGCAGGATCCCTATTTATAGACCAAATAGAAGCTCTGTAGGTTTGGTTAGGAATAATGGAGGGAATCTTCCATCCAAAGATTGGAAGACCACGTGTCAAATAGAGGATGTTCACTTTCTCCGTGCAGATGCTCCAAGCTACTTTCCTTCTTGAATCACATGCACCTAGATCTATCATCGTGGGAACGCGTGCCCAATCATAAGCTCTATGAGTCCACATGCCAGCTTCCAACCTTTCTGGGAACACGTGCCTGCTTCAGTTCGAGCTCACGTGCTGCTTTGATCCCATTAGTTGGAAGAAAGATGTTTTATCAAATGCCTTGTGATCATGAATCATAAGGGATGCATAGACTTTATAGTGTATCGTGCAGACATGCACATGCCTTAGGTTCAGTCAGATAAGATGTGCACTGACCTTAATTTGAGTGTGCTACAGTACATGCACAGACTTGTATGACATGCCAGAGAATGTGCATCGACCTTAACATATATGCACTGTCCTATATGCACAAGGCAAAAAGGTGCACCGACATTCATATGCTTGTATGCAAACATGCACCGACCGGCTAAAGTGTATACACCAACCTCCATATACATCAAGCAGTAACATGCACAGACCTTCATATGCAAGATAGAAAATGTGCACCGACCTGCTACAGTGTGTATATTGACCTTATGTTTAGTGCAAAAATGTGCACAGACTATGCATAGCAAAACATGCACAGACTCTCATATGAGTGATGCAGAAAGTGCACCGACATTTATGCATGAGACATACAATTGCACCAATTCAGCAAAACATGCACTGACCTTCTATATGAAGGAGCAGGAATATGCACTAACCTATATATGTGTAAGGTAAAATGTGCACAGACCTTAGGTAGAGTAACAACTGAGAACGCACCGATCTTTTATGCTCAATGCAGACACTGCACCGACTTTGTATGCAATATGCTTAGTACTAGCATCGACCTTGGCTGTGTGAAGAATACAACTAGTACCGACCTTAGTTATGCATGATGCTACAACTAGCACCTACCTTGGCTGTGTGAAGAACACAACTAGCATCTACCCTAGTTATGCATGATGCTACAACTAGCACCGACCTTGGCTATGTGAAGAACACAACTAGCACCGACCCTAGTTATGCATGATGCTACAACTACCGTTGATTCTATGTAAGCCTAATGCAGTATGAAGATCATGCACACCACCTGATTGACCAAATGCCATATACACATGCTATTCAGTAAAGTGTCATGTGCACAGACTTTATTCAGACGCGTTGACTTTTGGTTAACCTGTGATGCATTGACTTATATGAATAGTTGTACCAGACTTTATGCATTGCTTATACAGAGACATCCTCATACATGCACAGACATGCACGAATGTGCACGGATACATACAAAACAACCACATATGAACTATGATGCTTATGTGCAGCAGTTCATTCCATGTAAGTCATATATGACAGCAATACAAATGCTTATGACATCATACATATGAGTCACAATGTTTGTCATCATCAAAACGCAAGATTCCAACAGCTGTCTCCTCCAGGAATTGATCGAGAAACCACCGGATGATGTCAGATTCCAAATGCGCTTGTCAACAGGGAGAGGTCTTATGGAAATGCAGAAAACTACTGCTTGTAAAATGTCATCTGGAAGCACCTGGCGGATGATACTCCAAATGGGATTGAGGGTGTCACACAAATCATTAGCAGTAATGTTTTTGTCAGCAATAAGTGCCCACTGGCTAGGGGATAGAAGATCCATCAGAGGTTTGTCACCGAACCAAATGTCTTTCCAGAAAGAGAAGTGCCCGGGACCTTTGAAGAACCTGCTATGCCTAATGACCTAATCCTTGGCAAAGAGCCAGTCCTTTCTGCCATTACCTATACATTTTTGAAAATCAACCTCAGAAAGATGCTGGTTGTGCAAATGCTTAGTCTTGAAATAATTGCCCCAAAGTGAATTATGTGAAGTTAAGGATTTCCAGAGCATCTTGATCTTGAAGGCCTTCTGCAGATCCCTTAAAGAGAGCACTCCCAGGCCTCCACTCTTAATTGGTTTGCATATGCTATCCCAGCATTTCCATTGCTTCCTTAATTTGCCATCAACAGAGCCCCAGAAGAAATTGGCCAGCGCACGATCGAGAAGCCTATGAAAGGACACCGGGATAGCACAACAAGAAAGAATGTGCAATGGAATCGATGAAAGAACATGTTTGATCAGGTAGAGTCTTCCTGCTGGAGATAAAAAGATTGAACTCCAACCTTGGACTTTGGATTGAATTTTTGTGAGGAGGGGGGTAAAATAGGAGATTTTAGCCCTTCCAGGGAATAAAGGCACTCCAAGATATCTAAAGGGGAAATTGTTATGCGCCATACCAGTAATCGATGAGAGTCTCTATTTGAGGGAGGAAGAAGCTCTGCTGTGAATGTAGTATGAGCTCTTGGATATGTTAATAAGCTTCCCCGAAGAGCTTTCATAGAGATGTAAGAAGTCCATGAGATTCTTCAAAGAATTTTTGCTCCCATTAACAAATATCAATGTGTCATCCACGAATAATAGATGAGAAACACCTTGGCAGCCACGAGGGGTTGAGAAGTAACCCACCTTGTTTGACTGGAAAAGGTTAGTTAAGCCTCTTCTTAAGGCTTCTTCAGCTAGAATAAAAAGCGAGGGAGCAAGGGGATCAACATGTTTGACACCTCGGGATGATTTGAAGAAACCTGTAAGATTTTCGTTGAGCAATATGGAGAACAAGGAGTTGGAAATAAGCCTGAAAATCATATTAGTGAACATATCTAAAAATCAGAATTTTTGCAAAATAGCAAGAAGGAAATCCCATTCCAGCCTGTCGTATACCTTCGCCATGTCCAATTTAAAGACCACATTTTCCCCTCTCACCTTCCTACCAATTCCATTGATAATTTCTTTAGCCAGAAGGATATTTTCCCCAATAAACCGACCTTTAACACAGGCTCCTTGTTCCAAAGAGACAAGGGATGGGAGCAGCACATATAATCTGTCATTCAAAATTTTTGATATAATTTTAAAAGAGAAGTTACAGAGGCTTATCGGCCTGAAATCCTTAAAATTTTCTGGTTTAGGGAGCTTCGGAATGAGGGCAATAATAGTAGCTGACATAGCCCTGGGGAGGTCACTACCCAAGAAGAATTCTCTTATTGCCGAACAAACATCATGTTTGATGAAAGACTAGCAAGACTGATAAAAGTAACCAGTGAATCCATCAGGACCAGGAGCACTATCTGGAGACAAGGAGAAGATAGTGTTTTTGATTTCCTCCTCGTTGGGAATAGCGCAGAGGAAGTCATTATCCTGCATAGAAACAATTAGAGGAATGACCGAGAGGAGTTGTTGAGAAATGACATGAGGTTGCGAGCTAAAAGCATTCTCAAAATGGCGCACAACCATGTTTTTGATAAGTTCCTCATTATCAATAACATTGCCATTGTCATCTTTAATGGAAGTAATCATATTGTTCTTTCTGTTGTTTAACACAGCGGCATGGAAGAATTTGGAATTTTGATCACCATCATTGAGCCATTGGATGTGGGATTTTTGCCTCCAGAAACATTCTTCGTGTATGTATAGCTTGGAGAGATCAGTTCTAGCACTATCAAGAGTTGTGTAGTTATCATCAGATGGGTTAGCATCATAGATAGATTGAGCCATTGCCACTTTATCTTCCGCAGCAGAAATATTGTTGAAGATGTTACCAAATACCCGCTTGTTCCAATCCCTAAGCATGGATTTCATGGCCCTGGGCTTGATTTGTAAAGTTAGCAGGGGAGAGTAAGAGATGGGAGAAGTGTCCCAACAAATCTTAGCGTCCTCCAAAAACCTATCATGAGCGAGCCACATCTTTTGAAAGGTGAATCTAGATAAGAATCGAGGTTTGTCAGAAATGAGGGAAGTAAGAAGAGGGGCATGGTCAGATGTTTCTCTGGAGAGGTGAGTTACATTAACCGGATACTGCGTAAGCCATGTAGAGTTATAAAAAGCCCTGTCCAGTGTAGCCCAAATAGCTTGCCCTCCTTTTTGACCATTATGCCAAGTGAAACGGCTACCATTGAAACTTGCATTCTGTAGACCAAGAGAGGAGATACAACCATGAAATTCAATCATGCTAGTGATGTCAGGAGATCTGCTCCCAGCTTTCTCATCGTCAGCTAGAATAGCATTGAAGTCCCCCGCAATAAGCCATGGAGTTTTACAATTCCAGTATAGGTCATGCAAGTCACTCCAAAGTTACCTTCTGTCCAGATAGTTGCATTTAGCGTGAACTATAGAAATAATAAAATTAGGATTGCCAGGGTCTCCATTGCAGACAGTTAAGAACTGTTCATGCTGGTGTATAATAGAGAATTGCAGTGACGATTTCCAGAAGAACCAGATATGGGCCTATCCTTGAGCATTGGCTGCAGCGAAGTCCATATTAAATTTCTGTCAAAAAATTTCAATCTTACATTCATCGACCATGGGTTCAATAATAGCAATCATGTTCAGATTGTTTACTTTGATAAGAAATTAAATTCTACCAATAGATAAGTTATTGGAAATTCCCCTTATATTCCAAACAATGGCATTCATCATGAATCATTAAGTGGTATTTCTCCCATCAAAGAAGATCTTCTTAGCATGCTTCTAGTCATTGGTCTAGAGGGTTTCTCTGGAATGCTAATCTGAGATAAATAATTTTCCTTGGCTACTAACTTCTAAATTTCCTCATGGAGGACAGGCACATTTCCAGCAGACATATCCTCAATGGGTAACGTCGAGCCCTCCAAAGGAACATGGGAAGATCGAAATAGGGGCAGCCTTTGAAAAATTGGAAGTTCAACAACTTCCCTGGTCTCTATCATGGTATCAGCTGGAGCAGTAGCATTAGAAGGGTCGTGGGGCGCCCGGTCAGGGGGGGAATCATGACAAGTATGAAAATACCCAGTATTGTAAGAAACCATGGGGGCCGCCAAAGGAGCAACCTTTTCAAAGGAAGAAGCGTGGTCAGTTTTGTTTACATCCTGGCTTTCATCAACATTATTCGCATCATCAAGGGACCGAAGTCTATCAAATACATTGGATAGAGGGACATCAATTTTATTCATAGCCTCTGCAGTCTGCAAACTTCCTTTGGACTTTTTAGAGCCCACAGGAACCCAGACCAAGCCCGGATTGGTAGTCACCTTTTTATCAGAAATATTACCTGCCTCCTCAGCATTCTTCAGGACACGGATGTGCCCATTCTTTTTAGAGCAAGAACCTGAATCATGGCCAATCTTATGGCAAGAACTACACAAACTATGAATACGATGATACTTGACATATTGCCAGAATCCACTTACCCCACAATCAATCCAGATGCGCTCAATTAACGGCTTGGTGATATCAAGTTCAATACACACAAAATCCTCGGACGTGTGAGTCCATGAAGCTGTTGAATCATGAATACGTAAAACCTTCCCCAGGTTGCCAGCAATGGAGCGTAAGAAATCTTCACCATAGAAATTAATAGGAAGAGATGGGAAGCTAACCCATATTGGCATAACCGAGGGGTCCGAGTTGAAATTAAAATCCACAGACCATCTGAAGAATCTAAAAAGATTACCCTTCACATATATGTTCTTATGAAGAAATACCTTCAAAACCCTGAATCATACTCTAGTGTGTATCTATGCAATGGTTGCACATGCTCAGATTGTATGAGTATTCTTGTGCGTGTGTGTGTGATACTGGGTTTCAGACCTAGAGCAGTTGGGGTTCATGCCCGTGTGTGTGTGTAGGTGTCGTCTTGTGTACGTGTTAGAGCTTGGCTCCGTTTGTGTGGAGATTTATCCCCGTGTTGTTTTACCAGCACTGAAGCCTCACTCAGTTGAGTGAGGGGGGGACGTAGGGAGCCCAGTGTGGTCTCGAACCACCTTAAAAACGTTGTGTCATTGTGTATGATTATGCGATCATTCCATATCCTCTATCTCCCTTCACAGGTACATTTTAAAGACACCATGCACTGTTTGGTTGTTCGCTGTGCACATCACTGCATCACGCACTTGTTATTCATACACACGCTGTGAGGCATAGTTTGTCAATCTGCCGGTTGAGTGAATTCCTCAACATGCACCTTAACATTTTTGCTATATCCTAGGTAGTCCGTGTTGAACTAGGTAATCTTAGGTGGTTGTGTTAGTTTCCGCTATGAGTAGTTTTATGTTTTAAATCAGACTTAAATTTTTAGAGGGATCTATTCACCCCTCTCTAGACTCGTCTTCCTGCACTATAGGACCCAACAATGATTCCTTGTACTCGTGTTTTTTTTTCTGATGTGTGTTCGTACATCCCTGGGAGCGTCTTGTGCGTGGTAGTGGAGCTACCTGTGAGGGTTAAGTGTTTGTCCCTCCTTGTGTCTTGGTGCGTAAGCGTTATTGTGGTCATCTAGAATCGGGCGTGTTGAGTCACCAGCCGAGATGGTATGTCGTGTTATAGGGCTAGTGTTGAGCTTTCTCACTGTGCCCTGATGTTAAGACCCGTGCGTGTTGGTGGTTTGCCAGGTGAGGAAGGGAGTTGGTGTTTCAGAATCGAGGAATGGGGTTCCTCCACCTCCATTTCTAGATTCGGTTAGTTTGTACGGTGGCCGTGTCATGGTGGATGCCAGTTTTCCTCCGTCCTTGCAGTGTAATTAGTGCAGTATGCGCAACGGAAGCGTGGTGGGCCAGTAACCCACAGGCTCCAGGATCGGATTGCTAGCGGCATACGGCGTGTGTTTCCATGGTGAGCGTGTGTCCAGGAGGTTCCGAAGTCGGTTGTGGAGGATTGCCTTTGGGTGAAAGGCTGTGTTGGCTGTGTGAATGGCCTTAGTTTCCGTGCGTCGATAGTGGTGTTAACCTGAGTGGCATTAGCAGAATTAAGAATTGGGGAGCTCGACGGAGAGAATGATTGGATAAGAATGAGTATGGCGCCAATTTATCCCGTGAATTGTGTCACGTGACTCAGGATGGAGTCACTTAACGATCAGTATTGGGGCAGGTTGTGGCCGTTGGGGCCAGTTGTATGGCGCAAGTGTGTGGTGCTCAAAGTTGAGCTTGTGAGTTGACCGACATGGTCGGTGTGAGTGTTTCGAGGGTGGATATGCGGAATGAGAGGTGTTGGTGTTGGCAATGAGATCCTGTGTGGATGCCATGTTGAGTAGTCAAGAATTTGCTGGAATTGTTAAGCGCCCTGACGATATGTGGTTTAACGTGTCGATGGTCCGGCGGGCGTCATATTCGAGATCGGTTGAGTGATGTGATGGCTATGGATGGAGTGCTTGTCTATGACAAGACTCAAAAGAGTTTGGAGCTTGGTGCGCCTAGTGGTGCCACTTTCTGGACTGCGTTGTTCCCTTGGCTCAGAGGGAGCTGTGTAAGGGGACTTGGTGCGTGTGGGTGTTGGATGTTGGTTCCTTTTGGGCAGCCATCCTGGTAGAACTGTGGTGTTGATTGTGTGGTTCGGATGGTTATAATATAGGATAGTTGTCTTCCCGACGAAAGAATCCCCCGAAGTGTGAATGTGAGTTGGGAGCCCTCCTTTGGAAAGGAGTTGGGGCGGCGTGCCCCGGATCAATGTGATTGAGGAGTTTGAGGTCCATACGAGTGACCTCGCTGTTTTGTCTTCCCTCGAGAAGTTGGAATTGGCTGGATGGCCAGGGAGGATCTAGATGGTGCCTGATGCGGGACAGACAGTGAACTTGGGACTCTAGCTCGCGGACGTCCTTAAGAGAGGGAAACGTAGGATCGTGCGCGATTGGGAAACTGGCAATGAGCCTCGGGTATCGACTTTTCTGCGTATACTCGGATCGAGTCACAGGACGGGTTCCACTCACTCACTCTCGCAGCGGTGATAAAAGTATAACGAGCTACGTTCCTATCACCCTAGCAGCGACATTCAAAAATATACGAGTAAAGCAAATGCCAAGTGGAGAGCGGACACGATACCTCCACGCTCCGGGCGTGGGGAAGACGACCCCGGCCAAGACTCGTACTCCCGGTACATAGTAATTAAATAATTACAGTGGTAATTTTATGGCCCACTCCACGCAGGGAGGTAAAGGGTGACAACAATAACTCGGGAATACCAAGCTTGAGTTGACGGGCAGCAATTTGGAACGCTCCCGGGCCGAAGACGGGTTGCTGCTCGGAACGGTTCTACGGGGCCCGCGGGACAGCAAATGGGTCGAACTGCTGGGACGGCAGTGCCCGGGCGTCTCCTTGCTGCGGTGGCATTTTGGGATGCTGCTGCTGGGTGGCCGAGTGATCTTCGAGAGCGGCGGCGGCCGAGAGTGCACCGGCGTATTTTCCGAGGAATTAATTCCCGGACTGAGTTGCTAGCCAGTCCTCATATCTAAACTGCGTGCCTCCACGAGAAGAATTTTTGCGGCCAGATACGGTGTCGGATCGACGGAAACTTAGTACCAATGGATAGAGGACTCAGAGAGCTACAACATATAATTTATTCAAATCCATCATGTGGATGGATTGAAAATGAAAACGACTGCGGGTTGTAGTTTCTTTCTGGCTTGGAATTACAGACACATAGGGAAGAACAATAACTGCATGAAGATGAATTTTGACTGACAGAAAAACAATAGATCTAGACTCCAGAAAAATTATGGGTGGAAGGGGCGTAAGTGAGGAACATGTATGATTTTTTTGGGGATTTATGGAGATGTATAAAGGGGCGGGAAAAATAGAAGAACAGACTCCTATCCTGCAGATCTGTAAACTGGCAGACTATCAGGGGTGGAACTAAAATTATGAGAAAAATAGCAAATGACCTCTGTTTGGCACGAAATTTAAAATGGAGACTGGGGATAACAAGAAGAATAAACACTCAAAATTGTAGCTCGATCAGATCTCTTGATGTGGAGATAAAAATTGGGCTTCAACCTTTTGTCTTGATGTGGATAGAATTCCGACGCGGTGGCGGTGGCGGTGCGACGGCAGCTCGATGGCAGCGGCGGCGGCGGTACTGAGCTTCACACTCAGAGAGGGGGAGGGGAGGAGGCTTCACACCTCAAGAAATTCGCAGAACTCCATCTGCAAGGGGGGTGGGAGAGAGAAAGGAGTGCCCTTGGGCTTGCTCTCGGCAAAAATACTTAATTCTTCATTAAAATCTCTAATGACACTATACATAGGCTTATATAGAGAATGGCAAGGGGTGGGGGGATGAGAATTTCGTGGGAGAGAGGGGAGGGGTAAACTAGGGATAGCATTTTTCCCCCCATGTGGTAAAATGACCAAATTAAATAAAAATATAACATGGAATAAACTATATTATAAGAGGGAAGCATCTTGGACTTTGCTTGGTCCAAGTTTGAATATTCTTCCACCTTGTCCCCCCTTGGTCCAAGTGCAATCTTGGACTTTGAACTAGCCCCACATGGGCCCTAGAACCTAGGTGGACCAATGGGAAAGAGGGTGGGAGACCCTGCTAGACCCACTGGCAATTTACATAGAAACCCAAAGACTTTAAAGACTAACCATTTGGCTTATAATGTCTTACAATTGCAAACTCAATTAGCCAAGGATATAAATACAAACAAAAGGACATAAATGTAAAATAAAAATGTTAGTGCCCGGTGTTGATTCCCATCAATTCTCCCCGGGTGGGAAGAACTCGACCCCGTCGAGTAAGGGGTGCGGCTGCTCATGTGGCTCCTGCGGATCCGTCCCTGAACCTGGAAGCGCGGAGTACGCTCCACTCCAAGTAATCGTCACCTACTCATCCCATATAGATTCGATATGCTCACGCTGCTGGGGAATGAGGCTAGAGGTGGACAATCCGGGGTGGGGTCACTCTCAAAGGAAGGAGACGACTCAATTACTCACTAGGAATCACCGCTGGTTCCTTGATGTGACTAGATCTGAGACATAGAATGGCAGAGCCGATCTCAAATTCTGGCAAGTCTACAACGTACGCAATAGACCCGACTTGTCTCACACTCGAAAGGGACTGACAATGCGAGCTGACATGAGACCGACTCAACTCAATGCATGCACACTCACTATGCACTCGACAATCTTGACAAAAATAAAGAAAACACAGACTCACACATGACCCTAAACAAACCTACTGTTAGTCCGACTCATACATATGCAAAGGTTGACCAGGACATCCGAATGTGTGCCATGCAAACACTAGATGCAATCGTTGGTTGACAGAATGGGGGACTCCTAGACATCCTAATCTGTCCCTAGCATGCGGCTGCCTGTTGGATTTGGGAGACTTGGGTGGGCTAGGAGAGTCGAATACTCCTTCTTCGTCACCCCTATATGATGACCGTGGCACGGACCCCTAGCTGAGTGTAGGTAGACTGGCCCGTAGGGAACGGGTGTGGTAGTGGACTCCCTCAAAAAATTGGAGTAAATGTGGTGGGTCAAGGGGTTCACTTGGGAATGGGTCGAAGGGATCAAAGAAAGTATGACCCCTCGAATTGGGTTCCCACATGTCACGGTCCCATGTCAGAAGTTTTTGAAGGTGTAGATGGTCACCTTCATTCATTGTGGTGGGTGGGACGGTGATCTCATGTAGACAATATGGTTCCTCCCTCGGGAAAAGTGGAAAGAAATACGGCTCGGCCGGCATAGGGAGGAATAAAAGGATCTCCGTGGTGACATGACCCACGGTACACACGGAGGTAATAGACCCCAAAGCGGGATGAGTGAAGCTACGACCTGTGGGTCGGTCTAAGCCTGGGGCCAATAAGTGCGTCAACTGTAATTGTCGGTCTAATCCCTTAAGCAGGTCATCCAATGTATCAACATGGTGACTAGACCGGAATGTGGTATGGAATGAATTTACTGGCACTAAAGGTAGTGTGGGGTCCATGGATGGATAGCATGATCCTCTGTGGACCAAGCCTATCTTGAGCCAACTAAGTAGTGGCTCGGCGATGAAAAGCTTTCCCGTTATAAACACGGGTGGCTTCGACTGAGGTAGCTCTGAATAAAGATCGAAAGGTGGGGGTGGGGGCAAAGGAGCTCTCATGGGTGGGGAAGGACTGTCCTCTCGGATGGGAAGAGGTCCATGGGACCCCATAGGTGGGGCCAGGTTGGGGCTACCGGCTATGACCTCCCTAGGCTCGGGTATGGCTACCTCCTGTCTCAGAGGTGGGCAAGGGGAGACCAATGACTCAATATAAGCACACCTCCTATCCACTCGATCCGAGATCATTTGCACAAGTTTGGCAACAATGCGGGTTGGAGTAGGGGTATCGTGGTGGATTCGCCCGTAATCAACCAGCCTAGGCTTGGGTCTAGGCTCCACTACCTGTGGGGCTCTTTGCCTCCGACTATGACAACCCCGGTGGGAGGTGACTGGGTGAGGAAGGTTAGAGGTGGTTAGGTGGGGCTGGTTGGGGAGGACCGGATGGGGAACGTAGACCCTCCTAAGCTCCCTCTTCATGTCCCACCATGACTCGATGGGCCATTACCTCCTAACTTCCCTTAAGCGTTCAATGTCGTCCCATTTTTCGGCGGCTTCATGAATAATCCGCTCCTTATCAAAAGTGAATTCTGCGGCCTAGGACATGGGGTAATAATCAAAGTATTTGTTCATAGCCGCTTCCCAATGTCGGTAGTCGCTCGGGACCTTGGAGCCATGAAAGTTTGAGGCCTCGGGCCTAATGAAGGAGATGGAATGTTTTCCAAACCCATGGGTGTGCCAACGGTCATATCGCCTGGGCGACTGGGAGTCCATTGGAAATGGGGAACTACAAGATGGACATGCCGACACTTGGACAAGACACTAGACACGACTCTAAAATGCGTTGCAAAGTTAGAATGCCGACTCGACTACAAACCTAGACTTAACCAATAGACGGTACTTGGTGGAGTTACGGGATCCGAAGATCCTCTCTCACAAATATGCGACCTTCCCGATAGGTGTAACCTAACGTTCGGGCAACACCTTTTGATATACCAAATAAAGGAATGCAAATGTAACCTTGGACCGACTTAGACTTAGACTCTTTTTGTTTGTTTTTAAATAAAGACTACCCTAGACTCAACCTTCCGCTCTGATACCAATTTGATGCGGGACGGACAACGAACCTGGGACTCTAGCTCGCGGACGTCCCTAAGCGAGGGAAACGCGGGATCGTGCGTGGTTGGGAAACCGGCAATGAGTCTCGGGTATCGGCTTTTCCACGTGTACTTGGATCGAGTCACGGGAAGGGTTCCACTCACTCACTCTCGCAGCGGTGATAAAAGTATAACGAGCTACGTTCCTATCACTCTAGCAGTGGCATTCAAAAATATACGAGTAAAGCAAATGCCAAGTGGGGAGCGAACACGATACCTCCACGCTCCGGACATGGGGAAGATGACCCCGGCCAAGACTCATACCCTCGGTACACAGTAATTAAATAATTATAGCTATAATTTTATGGCCCACTCCACGCAGAGAGGTAAAGGGCGACAATAATAACGCGGGAATACCAAGCTTGGGTTGACGTGCAGCAATTTGGAACGCTCCCGGGCCGAAGACGGGCTGCTGCTCGGAACGGTTCTGCGAGGCCTGCGGGACAGCAGGTGGGTCCGACTGTTGGGACGACGGTGCTCGAGCGTCTCCTTGCTGCAGCAGCTTGCTGGGACGCTGCTGCTGGGTGGCCGAGTGATCTTCAGGAGCGGTGGCGGCCGAGAGTGCGCCGACGTATTTTCCAAGGAATTAATTTGCGGACTAAGTTGCTGGCCTATCCTCGGATCTGAACTGTGCGCCTCCATGAGAAGAATTTCTGCGGCCAGATCCGGTGTCGGATCGACGTAAACTTGGTACCGATGGATAGAGGACTTAAAGGGATACACCATATAATTTTTTCAGATCCATCAAGTGAATGGATTGAAAATGAAAATGACTGTGGGTTGTAGTTTCTTTCTGGCTTGGAATTACAGACACATAGGGAAGAACAATAACCGCCTGAAGATGAATTTTGACCGATAAGAAAAAAATAGATCTAGACTGCAGACAAATTATGGGTGGAAGGGGCGTAAGTGAGGAACACATATGATTTTTTTGGGGATTTATGGAGATGTATAAGGGGGCAAGAAAAATAGAAGAACAAACTCCTATCCTGCAGATATGCAAACTGGCAGACTGTCAGGGGTGAAACTAAAATTACAGGAAAAATAGCAAATGACCTCTGATTGGCACGCAATTTAAAATGGAGACTGGGGATAACAAGAAGAATAAACACGCAAAATTACAGCTCGATCAAATCTCCTGATGTGGAGATAAAAATTGGGCTTCAACCTTCTATCTTGATGTGGATAGAATTCTGACGCGGCGGCATTAGCGGTGCGACGGCGACTCAATGGCGGCGGCGGCGGCGGTACTGAGCTTCACACTCAGAGAGGGGGAGGGGAGGAGGCTTCACACCTCAAGAAATTCTCAGAACTCTATCTGCAATGGGGGTGGGAGAGAGAAAGGAGTGCCCTTGGGCTTGCTCTTAACAAAAATACTTAATTCTTCATTAAAATATTTAATGACATTATACACATGCTTATATAGAGAATGGCAAGGGGTGGGGGGCTGGGAATTTCGTGGGAGAGAGGGGAGGGATAAACTAGGGATAACATTTTCTTCCCCCATATGGTAAAATGATCAAATTAAATAAAAATATAACATGGAATAAACTATATTATAAGGGGGAAGCATCTTGGACTTTGCTTGTTCCAAGTTTGAATTTTCTTCCACCTTGTCCCCCCTTAGTCCAAGTTCAATCTTGGACTTTAAACCAGCCCCACATGGGCCCTAGAACCTAGGTGGACAAAAGGGAAAGAGGGTGGGGGACCCTGTTGGACTCACAAGCAATTTACATAGAAACCCAAAGACTTTAAAGACTAACCCTTTGGCTTATAATGCCTTACAATTGCAAACCCAATTAGCCAAGGGTATAAATACAAACAAAAGGACACAAATGTAAAATAAAAATGTTAGTGTCTGGTGTTGATTCCCATCAATGCCGGAGGAACTGATGGGTGACCCTGCTACGGAGCAGGAGAGGTTTATAGCCACGAACTTCTGGTCGTGGTGTGACCGGCAGCTGGCAGAGGGTTTTCTGCAGCCGATGTCGGTTCGACAAGTTGGTATTGGTGTGCTATGAGTTTTGGATTGTGAAGTCCCAGGCGGTTGTTTATAACGTGTCCCTTAGGTGGCCGAGGAGCCATTGGTTTTGGGACCGATATGATCAGTGAGCCTTGAGGTGTTCAGCTCTGGATCGTGTTTCGCTGGCTATGAGGAGTCGACGGAAGAGCGGTAGTCCGTTGTGATAAATGGCGAGGTCGTCATCCAGGAATGGAGTGTAATAGCGCTCCGTGTGAGGAGTACACGGCGTCTGGTAGTTGTTGGAGTTGTTGACCCGAGTAAGGTGCTAAGTGTGTTTTCCTGGATGAGGATTGTGTGTTCCTCCGCAAGTGGAGTGTTTTGGATACTGGTGGTGCCCTTGAGAGTTTCAAGGAAGCTGTGGTGATGCCAGACTTGTCGGTTTCTGCCCCCCGATCGGTATGCGGTTCGGCATGTTTTGGTGTGGTAGAGCGAGAAGGCTCTATTTTTCACGCCCCGAGCCTTTATTGTAGTGGAAGACTCGCTCTAGAAACGCGAATAGCCGGCTTGGTAAGCATCTTGCAAGTAAGAACGATCAGAGCACAAGGCAATCACACATCAGAATGCAATCGCACAATATTTACTCAACTTCAACCTTCATTAATAATCAAACGCAATATTCGAATACAACCACTAATTCAATTTCCATCATGCTAGACTCAAGAAATAAGAAATCACAAACTCGATCTAAACAATGTAAACTTCTTAAGTCTTCGCTCATTCTTTATTCACTCTCGGATCCGCTACTTGAACATTCCGAATCCGAACCCGAGTCACTTCCATTTCCTGAAAAAGAATGGAAATAGGTAATGAGCACACTTGTCCAGCAGGTATCTTCGCATCAACATGAAGGCATCATTAAAGTAATTAACATTTTTGCTCTAGAGGAATAAGGTAAAATCATGCGAATGCGATCAATCATGCGATTAAACCAAAGTATGTAAGATAGAATGAGAGCAAGTATGAACTAGCAAGAATGTTATAAGAACATGATATGGCCTTTCATGAACAAGAATGTAACGAGAATGTACTAGCAAGCCACATAATCATCACTCCAGTATCTTTTGCTTATGAGCAAGTACTTCATGAATTTCTGTGGAATATCAAGAAAGTCATGTATAAGTATCAATCATGCTGTGTCGTGTTGTGGATTTTCACTTATTTATAAAGAAAGTACTCCCAACGCAATGCGACGCTAGTAGCATCATACCCCATGGTTTATAATAGTATGTTTCCGACAATCAGCCGATGGGACTAGCATAGAGCCCTTGAACACAATCAGTGCTCGATCGCATCTTCAAGTATAAGTCATGCTTTTTCCACGCATGTAACAATAAAGTATGGCCAAGAATGTACAATTCCAACAAGCTCTTGATAACAATAATTCAATGAATGAATGCTTTAATAAGAATCATGAGAAATCAAGAATGACTTATACTATGTTATGCTTATGGAATTAAATCGGTAGCATAACAGTATGTTCTTTATTTTCCATTCATTATATTATGTTTCTTGATCAATATGATAAGTTCTAGATCATCAAGAGTCCATCTAGAAACCTTGGAATATCGTGTACTGGGCCGTTACATGATGTGACACTCCAGTATTGGGCCGTTACATTAGTCTGAATCCAGAACCAAGAAATCGGACTCTGTTGGATGTGACGGTCGTATATTGGGCCGTTACATGTGCCTGACGGTCCAATATAGATCCGTTACACTACTGATAACCAGAAACATCGATAGTGTAATCTAATCACTTGGGTTTTAATGGTACAACCAACTCAGCGTCCTAGTGGGAATCCCAGGCTCGCAGAGAATTACAGAGGCCTTGAAACAAGATTTCCTAGTCCATTGGAAGAAATATCTAATAGAGAGATCCTCATGTTCAAGAATAATGTTCCTATAGTGCAAAGTGTAAACTAATAGACAACATATCGGAATATGTGCCATGTACTTAAAGAAATGACTCTATTGATAGAGAAGATGTGTAACAATAGGAAATCATGATAAAACTCCGTCAATACATCTTTGAAAAATCATGATTTAGATACAAAATTATAAAATTTTGGTACATGAAATTAACATAACTTAAAATAACTTAAGATACCTAAATTATGTAATTTCTATCATGAATCAGTAAATAATCTTAAAGATTTGAAATCAGGTCAAGACTTAGATAACTAAGCACACTTATAAGTTAACTTGACTGATTTTCAATTCTGTCTACGATCACCCTGATGGTCGAGGATGGGGGCGTCATAGTGATTGCGACGGTCTATCGAGGGGCCCTTACAGTAGTGCAACGCTCCATCTATGGTCCGTCAGAGACAACAGAGTAATCTAAATATAACAGAGAGTGTGACGACTTATCGTAAGGCCGTTACAGTAATGTGACGGTCTAAGTCTGATGCGTCAGAGTCTCTGCTGATAGTACAAAGAATTTAAAATACTATGATTTGAAAACATGTCATATTTTTGAAAAAGATTTAACTACTCCAATCATGACAAAACGAAGTAAAGGTCATCTAGATGCATAGGCTGCAGTGAATTGACAAGATAATATCTTTGATATTTGATTAGGGTTAAGAATATGTATGTATGTATGAACCCACTAAAGCATGGAATTCATAGTCTATAATGCATGAAATCAAGTACAATCAGAGGACTTTTATCCTTAACAAGATATTTTTGCCAATCATGAGATAACCTACCTCTTAACTAGGCTTTAAGCTTCTGATTTGAATTTGAAAATCGAGCCCTGGCTCTCCTTTCCCAGCGATTTTCTAGCAACTTCCTGCTGCTCTATCTCTCCAACCTCTTATCCTAAAGATGTGAAATTTTGGGGGTAAGAATATGAAACTAAGGTGATCAAAAAATTCTAAAGGATTGAATTCTAATTACCTCCTTTAGACGTCCTAATCTCTTGATCTTCAGGGGTCCTTTGTTCTGAATCCTGAATTACTATGGTCGAACTAGCAACTTTGGAAGCTTCAATCTCCTTGGTTGCTTGATCCCCTAATATGAAATTTGGAGAACTATTAGTCTAAAGTATACTAAACAAAATCTTCTAAAGAACTTACCCGAAATTCTATCTCCTTACGTTGATTCTTTACGAGCCAAAAGTAAGGGTCGCTCAGTCCAGAACTAGCTCCTATTTATAGGGTTTTGAAGATTAGATCGATTCTAGAGTCCTTAATTTGCTAGAACCTAATCCCTAAGAGTTCTTAGTACTGTTATAAACTCTCCCAAGTTGATCTCTTGTAGATAAGATCTCAAAGTTCTAATCTTTTTGCTCGTTATTTCTTTCACGGAACTGACAGAATGTAATGCATCAAGACTGGTATGTTACATGGCTGTGGCGGTCGCACGATAGACCGCTACATCCAACGTGCACAGAGTTCAACATCAATCAAACTCTTTTGTTAATTATCCATATTATTATCCATAAAAATGGTATTTATCCTTAAAATACGTAAATAGGCTAAATAACCTTCTAGAATATGGGCCAAACTTAATGGGCTTGGTCCTTAAACCTTTTGAATTTTATTTAAATAGGCTAGGTTAATTATTTAACATAATTGGGCCTTATAATGACTTATTAATCCAATAATCATTTTATTAATCTATTTAGCCCTTATAAATTCTAGAAAGTTCTATAAATAACTCAGAAATTATTACATAAATTTTGGGGCACTACACTATTGGATTGTGCTGGTCTGGCGGTGTTCCTCAGAGATGGTGGTGTATTGATTGTGGGATCTTTCTGTTGGGTTTGTCCTTCCCCGTGAGTCCCGTGCATGTCCTAAATTTCGAGGATGAAATTTCTGTAAGGGGGGAGGGCTGTAATGCCCTGGATTTTCAGATCGTGTTTCCGCGGGTCGCGGATTATTTCCGATTTGGATTTAGACTTTTATATCCGATTGTCGGACCCTCATGTTGTGCTTATGTGAATTATTTTGGGTATGTGGCAGCGCGTGGAGCAGCCCACCTTTTTCTTTGAATTTTTCGGAGTCAGAATGTATTTTTTGGGGTTTTTTAGAGTTATTGAAATTTTTTAATTAAAAACTATAAATAAATAAATAAATTTTTTGTTTTAAAACCCCCTCCCCTCATTTCTCTCCCTCACTCTTGTAACCCACTCCCCCCATTCTCTCCCTCTCACTCTTACGTCTTTCCCCCTCTCCCTCTTCTTCTCCGGCGGCCTACGGGGAGGACTTGCAGTGAGGCGGAGGGCGGCGCGGGCGACGAGTGGTGAGGATCGGAGATCGAAGCGAGAGACGGTGGCGATGGCGAGGCGTTCTCACGAGTTCATGAAATGGTCGCGGGAATCGCGGCGTTTTAAGCGCGGATCGGCATCCACTCTTCGTGGTTTCTTCGAAAGTGGTAGGGGTGTATATCCTTACCTTCCTTGCGTTAATTTCCCGCATTTTCATGTCAATCAGAGCGAGATCGCACGGGTTTCCCTTTTGTTGGGGTTTAAATGCATGATTTGGGATGAGTGGCGATTTCATCGATTTGGGCGACGATTTCTAGTATTTTTGGCGTGATTAGGTGTATTAGATGTCGGGGAGTGATTCCCCAAGCTTCCAGCTCGCAATGGGGGCGATCGGGCATGGAACGGGGCCTTAAGGGGTCTTCCCGTGCGTTTGTCGCCGGAATCGGTCGACAATTCGCTTGAATTGGTCGACCGGTTCTGGCAGAAGTTTTAGGGCCAACTACAGGTGGGTTCGGTCGACCGAACCCCTGGTTTCAGTCGGCCGACCTAGGGTAGGTCGACCTACCCTAGGGGGGCAGGTCGACCTATTTCTCAGGGATTTCATCCCTAGGAGTTTCGGTCGACTGACTGGCCCAAGCTGGTCGGCCGAACTCCCCAGACCCTTGCCATTACATGGCCTTTTCAGCCCAAAAATGTGGTTTGTCGCCCCGAATGCAAAACTTAATTTTATATTCGCAATACCCATGGAAATTGGGTCATTTCGGCCTTGTGAGGGTGGTGGTCGCATGAGGATTGGTCCACGTAGTTCGAGGGTTCATGGGTTCCCTACGGTGAGTTTTGGCCGTGCACTTGTCGCATGGTTTCTACGTGGCTTGCGCGTCCGTGGCGAGTTAATTACCGCGTAAGCTCAGTGACCACGGAGTGCCATACCCGCGTGAGTTCTATAACCGTGGTGCGTAGACCTTGAGTGAGGCTAGTGGGCCGGTGTCCACTAGTTCTGTCTTTAGATCATAGATAGTTTTCTTATCACCGTAGGGCGATACCGTAGTTCACGGTGGTTTACGTGCGTGTGCACGCCTTTCTCGAGGTTTTTGTGAGACCGTGACTGACATTGTTTTGTGGTAGATTCCTACGGGACTGCGGATGTTAGAGTTCGGTAGGACTCTGGGGATTGTGGAGTATCCCAATGGTCGATCGTGGTTGGACCGGGCGGGACCGCCTAGTGTGTACGATGCTCCTTGTTCTGAGGT
Organism: Amorphophallus konjac; assembly: GCA_022559845.1. Taxonomy (NCBI): domain Eukaryota; kingdom Viridiplantae; phylum Streptophyta; class Magnoliopsida; order Alismatales; family Araceae; genus Amorphophallus; species Amorphophallus konjac. Next base: position 492,479,938 of record CM040121.1, read on the forward strand.
GGGACCGCCTGAGTGTACGTACCTTGGTTGGGATAAGAGAACAATTTTTTTTCTTTTTTTCTGTAAAAATAAGAAAACAAAATAGATTAGTAGAAATATATACACAAGAGAAACAAAATTTTTAACTAAAAAAATCATAAGCTTCCCCGGTAACGGTGTCAAAAATTGATCAAGCGCGAAGCTCGTCGTTAAAAACCAGCGCACTCAATTTCAAAAATTCCGTACTCATAATAAAATTTAGATTTTAATTATAGTGATGAATGCGGATCGAATCTACGGAGAGGTTGATATTTTGAAGTTGAAAATCTTATTTCTCTTTTATTTTAGAAAAAAACTCGAGAAGTGGTTGAAATGATTTTTTTTACGGGGAACAACTAAAATAACACAAGATTAAAATCTATCTAAACAAGTTTGGAGAGGTAAAAAAGAGAAATATGGAGAGAGAGAGAGAGCCACAAATTTAGAGAGATGATCACACTAACTTTTGCTTAAAATTCAAAATAGAATATTACAATGCATAGAAGTTCAAGAAAAATAAAGGAGAGATACATCACTTGAAATAAAATCTAACTAAAAATAAAAAATTAAAGAACTAGGGAGGGGATGATAGCCGGTGACACGAAGTCATGGTTGCCCATGCCTTTGGGCCTTTGAATGGCCACCCAACTTGGAGTAGATGCCGCCGTGAGTGAGTTTTGGAAGAGAGGTAGAGAGATAACAGAGAGACGTGAGGAGAGATGTAGAGAGAGATAAATAGAGGAAGGAGAGATGATAACAAAAGCAACAAAAATTAAATGAAATGGAAGAGTTTACGTGGTGAGTGGTATGGAGAGAATGAGACGGAGGGGAAGTGGAGTGAAGAGAGAGAATAGAGAGAGAGAGAGCGTAAGAGATGGAGAGGAAGGGGAGGGGTCGACCCAGCGCGGTGGGGTGTCGACCCCGTGAGCAGTGTGTGTTGTGTGAAGAGAGGAAGAGTGGGAGGCGAGTGCAAGGAGGGCTCACCGGTGTGGCTAGAGAGAGGGGACGCCGGTGTGTACGAGAGGGTTAGAGGGAGAACGACGCCGGCGAGAAGAGGGGCAAAGCAGGTGGCTGCGGGGAAGGGAAGCCGATGGCAGCGGTGGTGTGGGCGTGCATGCCAGAGGGGAAGAGCACGAGAGGGAGAGAGATGAGATGAGAGACAGAGGGAGAGTAGAAGAGAGCGCTACGTGTGTGTGGGTGTGTGTGTGAGGGAAAGCGGCTATGTGAAGTGTGCGTGTGTGTTGGAGTGCTGGTGTGTGTGCATGGGAGAGTCGACGCTGCATGCGTGTGTGTGTGCATGGGAGAGAAAAGCGACAGCGGTGAGGGGAACGTCGTACGGTGATAGGGACGCCGTGGCAGTGTGTGTGTTTGCAGAGAAGAGGCGAAGGGGAGATGGTGAGGTCGACGGGATGTACGTGAATGGGTCACCGCGGCGGCAGTGCAGGCAGTGGCGGGGAAGGGTGGTGTAGGTGTGTGTGTGTGCGTGGAGTGGAGAAACGAGGGAGAGAGGCGCTGTGTGGCCGGTGTGTGTGGTGGTGATGCGGTGTGTGTGTGAGTTGTGAGTGTGCAGAAGAGTGAGGGGCGAGGGACAAAGAAGGAGGCAGTGAAGAATAGGAGAGAGCAGAAGAGAGAGGGGGTGAGAGAGGAGAAAGAGGGAGACAAGGAGATGAAGAAGGGGAGGTCCGGCGGTGTAGTGGTGAGAAAGAGAGGGAGAAGGAGAGATCGGAGTGCCTGCGTGGGGGTTGCGGTTTCTGTAGAAGGGAGAGAGGGAAAGTGAGAGATGGAGAGGGAGAGACGCTGGGAGGAGAAAGGTTGCGGTGCCCCTGTTCCAAACAGGGGCACCGGACCCGGGAGTGAGGGGGTGAAGGAGGAGAAGAAATAGAAGAGGGGAGGGGGGAGCAAGAGAAAGGAGAATAAGAAGAGGAGAAGAGGAGCAAAAGAAACAGGGAAGGGGGAGAAAGGAGAAGGGGGAAGGAGAGGCAGTTGGAGGGAGACGGAGGAAATGTAGAAGCAGGAAGGAGGGGTCGCCGGTGAAGAAGAAGAGAGGGGAAGAGGACTGGAGGGAGAAGAAGAAGATGGGAAAAGGAGGAAATGGAGGGGGGAGAGAAGACTTGTTTGCGGGGGGGAGGTTGTTGGGCTCTTATAGGAGAGGCCCTTGCTGCTGGCGCCTTTGCTGTCATTGCTGTGCCTGCATGTGCGCTGCTAGAAGATGCTGCTACCACTGCCTTGCATGCATGGAAAGAAGCCCATGCAGCTTATGTGCTTGCCGACTCCCCCAAGCACAGCTCAGCCTCTGCACAGCATGTCGCTGCCAATGCCTGCCACAGCATACTGCCTGTCGATTGGGCCAGAGCATCGCCAGCTCCCCATGCACGTCTGCAAGCTACATGGATCCACTGCCATCTCCTGTGGCTAGATTTCGTTGGCTCCCTATGTCTGCTACGCCTGTCTGCGGTTGGAGGTGCATGCCATGCAGAATCATGTAGAGCCGCTGGCCTTGAGAGGAGCCCCCTTCCACTGTTCACAAGGTTTAACGTCATACAAAAAATTATATTTAGGCCCCCTATCATAAAAATTTAACAATCAAGAAGGTTTATGGCAAACCCTTCAACACACGATAAGTTTGAGCAACAAATATATGTCTTATCATTTGTCTTTCAAAATGGATTTCGTAGAAACCAGAATTAGAGAAAATTCTTATGATTTCCATAAATTTTAATTATGTAATTCTTTTATTTAAAAATGTCTCTAAGTCTTATTAATTGTAGAAAGTTCTCCATTATATGTGAGACTGAGAATTAACATGTAAAATTGCACGATTACATTTATTAAAGCCCAAAAAATGACGTGTGTGATGTGAATAAAAATAGATAATTAAGCACTTAACAGTAGGCCATAAGGTAGTCATCATATCGGTATTGGACCGAATCATAGATAAAATCCCTAATGTGGATGTAGGGACTGCCAGTTCCATTGTACTTGCAATAATTAGGAAGTTCAGAATGAGGTGGAAACTAGATGTTATGGAAGCTTGGAATTGGGACATCAGATAAGGATTATGGGCCCATATGCTTTTGCAAGTGATCAATATACTTTTGCATGGTGGCCCACTTGTCAATGAGCTCTTGTTTACGGGACATGGTTTAAACATGACAACTTGACCCAAAGTGGATGTTCACAAGATGAGAAGGCAGCCCATGTTAGGGATAATGGGCCAAAGAGTAGCCCATCTCTGGAGTGGAAAAGCGGGTCACCTTAGTTTGAGCATGGGTGAATTCACTTGGGCTTGGAATAGCTCTTGGGGTAGAGGGCATGGGCTTGGAAGAACCGGCCCATGAAGAATAAGGGAGGGCGGCCTTACCTTTGTCAATTGAATGTTGGGATTAGGCTAGATCGGAAGATTGGCCTGTCTCCAGAGTAGCAAATTGGATAGTTTTGGATTGGGCCGAAGTGAGTTCAAGTAGATTTGAGGTGATTCTCGGCCCACTAGTGGAGGCATGAGGTATGGGATTGGAGGAGTCAGCATGAGGAGAGAAAGGGGCGGCCAATGAGTCTTGAAGGTTTTAATACATGGCCTTGAGTCGTGTAGGGTTTAATTGGGCCATCATGTTGATAATCTGATCCGCGTGATTCTTGGCGAAGGGAGATGATGGACAAGATCGCTCGCCCTCATTGGCATGAAAAGGAGGCGTCGATCCTTCTCCAGATTGGAGAGTAGCAACCCTAGGTTGGATGGAGTCCTCAAGGAGTCCACGAGGAAGGCATTCCTCATAGGATAAGGAAGTTGGTCAAGCAGACTCGTTAAGATTTTAAAGGGGATTATAATAGTACTCCATGATGGAAGAACCCCTAGGAGATGAACCTAAACCCTTGAAACAACCCCACATGAACAAGGAAACAACTTAGACCAGTACACAATCCTAATCAAACAAAACCACAAAATGCAATCCTATCCAAACAAGAGTGGGCAAATGAAGGTCTCACCCAAAACAAACAAGTTATAATGATGAGGTGCCTTTTAGGAGTTTCAATTGACCTTTTAATATTATGATTAATCACGATTCCCTCAAGTAATAGGATTCCTAAAGGGAAGAGATCTCAAACTCCGGGTGGACCAAGGTTTGCCACTCACTCACTTATGCACTGTAGACACTAAAGGGGTGCCTGATACAACCAACTAAGCATATGTGTGGGAATCTATGGGTCGCCAAGACTTACGAAGGTCCATCGATGAGTCTCCTTCTCAGCCACGAGGAATACGTGACTGAGAGGAATACACTTCACCGGGGGAAATTGAACAACTAATGATGAAAATATGTATGACCCTATGTGCACTGGGGTGCATGTAATTTCTAACCTAAAATTAGAAAATCAAGAACAAATAGTGGTATACTAAAGTAGAAAAATAAGATAGAGCATGAACAATCACTAGAATCAAGAAACTAAGATAGAAACCCTTGGATCGATGAATGTACCTAAATGCGGGGCTCACAGAGGATGCCTTCTGGACACGGTTCCTGGGCAGGCCACGTTCAACCAGGGAATGAAAATAACTAGAAATTAAAAGGAAAAATGTGAGAAACAGACCTAAGAACACACAAACACACAAACAGAGAGCAGGGAGGCAGAAACGACATGATGGGCACTAGAAGTCCCACTGTGATCACCAGAAAGGTGTAAATACCAAAGAGGTTACGGATGCTAATGCAGAAGCAAAAGTGAAGAAGAGAAGAACACAAACCGTGATCGCTACCGAGGGTTAATTGCAACACAATATGTAAACTAAACTGTGCAACTTACCTTAGGCCTGACGAATCAGCCAGAAAAGATCTAACAGAGAACGCAGTATCTGGTCTGAACATGTTCAGAATGTGTCTCTAGGTTGAACGTGTTATATCTGAGAGTGCGGGGGACTGGGTTCTTGTCACGTCCCGAACCGATAGCAGCGGAAACTACTCGAAACGTGGCAGAGAACAGTCATATTAAATAGAGCACCAAGAAAAATAAACCATCAAGATAAATAAAACAAGACCAATTTGGACAAAAATATACTTCTATTAATAATTCAAAAGTCATTATTAAAATTTCTTGACTCAATTTGAAATTCCAAAAGAAAAGACAAATAAGACTCTCAATATACAACTAGACTCAAGAAAATAACAAAAAGACTTCGGTCTTCTACGACTTCCAAGAACTCTCGATCACACTTTGCCCATCCCATCTGAGTGGATTTCATCTGCTTTATTATCGAAAAAATGTTAAGAGAAACGGAGTGAGCAAAAATGCTCAGTAAGATTTACAACTCTATTGCTAGACAAAATAAGTAATTAATGTCTTTTAATATGCAGTGCTACTATATACCAATCGGTATAAAGCCATGCACTAAATCAAGAGACAATCAAGGATACAAGATGACACGATCATTCAGAATAGAAATTCGAGAAGTACGAGACAATTCAAATATCAAGGAATAAGCTTTGACTAGGAAGATAGATCATGAGGGAATCAATAACAAACTATCAAGGTATATCAACGAACTGAACGATACTGTAACGACCCAAGATCCGGATATCGGGAAGAACCCGATACCATTCGAATCCTAACCCGCCGCCTATGAGCCGGGAGGGCTCGGAAGGGCTAAAAGGAGTGTGGAGGTACAAGGAAATAGGAAATAAGGTAGGATAATTCAAAAATTAACAGAAATAAATAAACTACTACTACAACAGAGTCCAGTCCAACAGAAAGTATAGTCTAAGACATGAAACATACCCAACACCAAGTGAACACTCGGCCCGGCAAGCTGACAACTAAGAACCTCCGAACAACACTCTCGAATCTCGAGGAAGAACCGCCGCACCTAAAAAGCAGGGGTGAGCCTCCTGTCACTGGCTCAGTAGGGATCCCGCGGAACCCCAACCGAGAACAACGGCGGTAACGGAAAGAAAAAATAGCTACAACTATAGCATGAACAGCGAACCGGTGGCCGGTCAAAACTCAGCACTACAGCTACTCCTACTGTACCGAAAAAGCACGCCCCGATCTCACAGTCGGGGGACTACCGAACTAACGGAAGAATATATGGCTACACCACCAGAAGAAACGATCATGACCTCGCAGTCATGAACCTAACACCGTCTAGGGAAAACCCTCGGTGACGCTCACCGAAAAAACCCTAGCTCTCTACCTCGGGAACAATCCCTGAAACAGTCGGGGAACCACGTCTCGTAGACGGGAAACGAAACCTAAAAACAGGAGAGTAACGTCTCACGTGATAGGAGTACCTGCCCACTAGAAGCAAGGCCGGATGTGTCCACTGATGACTTAGTCCACAGCCTCAGGTGTCTCGCTACGGCGCCCCAAGCAGAGACTGAGACACTGTACAAGTAACCATAGAATAAGGGTTTAGTCGGGGTCGTGCTCGTCAACACGCGTTCGAAGTCCCCGACCATGTGTGCACACTGACTGACTACACTACGTCAGGCCCTCTAGCTGGTTAGTCCTCCCAGCCCGGACTCGAGCCGCCACAGTAGGAGGCCCACGGCAACCAGCCTAAAGCCGTCTCTCGGGTAGCCTCGCCACCACTCCCTGGTGGGACCACATGCGTGTCGGAAGATTACGACTAGTGGGGAGTCACTGATGTGATCACTCTCCAAGGAGAAACTCTGAGAAACACGCACGCACCTTGTGCGAAAGTCGAGAGGAACCAAGTGGCGCCGATACACTGGACAGTCCTCTAGACTCACTAAATCTAACGGTCCTTTAGTCACAAGACTCGGGGTCAAGATCGTCGTACGCAATGGCACAATGCCGTTAATCTTGCCTAATCTCTAGGTCTAAACCCACGGTAGCATGAATACCGAGACAGCTCACGAGCCGCCGACACCATCCCCTCAAAAGGGAACTCAAGAGACCTCCAGCCCCAGGCTGGGTGACTGGACACACAGTCCAAGGCCACACACATGGCCCGCTCAGAAACTGCTTTCCGGAAGAACTCATAATGTGCGGGGAAGCCCCACGGCACTCATGTCGATACACGGTGACCCGATCAAGCATAACACAAAGTCCGAAATACACACACAGGGTCACCAGACCCCTGAACACATGGGCATGCTAATCGAGGTAACACGACACATGTAGACATCCCAGAAACACGGTCATGGAACCCATGGGATGTCCGGGACACTCACAAGACCGAAGATCGACCACTGGGTCACAGCCGGGTCGATCGGAGGTCAACACGACACTAACTGGCATGAAAACCAATAGGTGGTCCTCCCTGGATCGTCTAAGATAAAGGCGGTCAAACCCTGAACCGCTGGGAGAAGAAAAACGGTCTCTCATGGGCCGCACCAGAACTATGCGGTCTGGCTAGGACCGTACAGCCTAGCCTTGCGGTCCAGCCAGGACCGCATAGCCCTGGGCGCCTCTAGAACCTAGGCGGTCACTCGCAGACCGCTCAGGGATAAAATGGTCTACCTCCAGGCCACACCACTATGCAGCACTGAAAAGGGATAAACGGTCACTCTAGGACTGCACAGGTAATATGGCGGTCATCCCGTGAACGTAAAGCGACAGGACTCGTTCAACGGTCAAATGCATGCTCGGGAGTCACGCTGACCCCAGAGGAAAAATGGTCTGGCCCTGGCCGCTTCACAGTGTCAGGCGGTTCATGCCAGACTGCTGAACTCATCATGCGATCTATCGTGCGACCATTTAGCCAACCAACATATGGGGCAAGCGGCAGCCAGACCATGACCGCCCAGCCAACGAAACGGTCTGCCTTAGACCGCTAAGGCAGTCATAGCCGTCTATCACAGGACCACTGCCCCAAAACATGGTGAAACGGGCAAGTAACGGTCTAACTGGGGACCGCTTCACCTATAAGCGGTTTCTGTTAAGACCATTTTTAAGCCGGAAAACCAAGAACGGCGTGAATCGTGGAAAACCCCGTTCCACGTCCCGTTCGCGCCCGAGCGAAGGGGAAAATAAAGGGAACTTAGTCCCCAGCCTCTCTAGTACCGAGAGGACCCATTCAAACCACAAAAATGCGGTTAAAACCTTAGATCCGGCTCACTCCCCAAAAATATGGTTTTTCCTCAAAAAGCTCAAATAAGCCCGCTCGGCTCACCACGGCCTACTAAAATCGCGAGAAAGGAAGTACACGAGCTGGGAGTCCATCTCCCTGCCACGACCGAAGATTTGGCATGCCGTGGATGCCGATCCGCGAAGAAAACACCATGAAACCTCGCCGGTTCACGAACTCGCACCCGAGCTTCCACGTGCCACGACCCTCGATCCTCGACCCATCCTCGCCATGCTCCTCACCCGCGTCGTCCCGCCTCACCCCCGCCTTGGTCTATCACCCACCGGAGAGGATAGGGTGAGAGGAGAGCGTGGGAGAAGAGAGAGAGGGAGAGAGTGAGAAATGAGAGGAGAGAGAGGGAGAAAAAGGAGGTTAATATATATAGAAAAATCTAAAAATTCTAGAAATTTAAAAAAATACTAAAAATTACCTCCGCGATCCTCGGGAGGAGCACAATGCGTCGATACTATCCTGAAGTCAGAGAATGTCACGGTTCTCCCTGCACAGAGTTCTGAAGGCACATCAGGGAAAAATACGTATAAAGCATAAAATACACTCTGAGACCCACGAAAATGATCCGAAAAATATACGAAAAATCCGGGGCATTACAGATACAATGTGTTGTGCATCCCTTGGTTTTGATGATGACAATAGGATATGTTTGATTAATCAAGTTCTATCTTGTTTCATAAACAAATACAAGTGGTTTGATTGTTCCTTCAAAGTAATGGACTCATGACTATTTGATGATGACAAACAATGTTTTTGATTAACTCAATATAAATCTGATAGTTCAAGTTACTTCTGATAAGTTAAGTAATTTCAGGTCCACTGAAATCCAAGTGGAATCAACAAATCAGAAGAAGTGTCAAAGGCCGCTTGTCGACCAGGGAAGTGGTTATGGTCGACCAACGAACCCAGCCAGAAACACTTCAAGTCATCCGTCTTCTGCATGTGCCTTGGCTGTCGACCAAAGCCCCACTTCTGGTCGACCACAGAACAGACAGAGCATCAGACAGAACTGACGGCCATCTGGAATTTGCCCCTTGTCGACCAGCGACAAGGCTGTGGTCGACCACGGGACGCGAGTGTCAGCCAGAATGAAACCGCCATTAGGACACTGCTCATTGTCGACCAGGGACAGTGTCATGGTCGACCACGGGTGTTATAGCGTCCAGAACCGAACTCTAACCGAATTCTGTTTTGGTTCCTTAAAACTTGCAGATTGTTGTTGCAGGTTGTTGGGTAGTTCAAATGATGAGATTCCGCACGGGAATCAAGGAGAGAATCTTGCTTAGAAGCGGTCAAACTTATTGTAGTGATCGGATTTAACCTTCTCTCTGCTTTCTAGCAGATTGACGCTCGATCTGGAATTTGAGCGGGAAGAGCTTCAGGCTTGAAAAAGTATCTGCATAAAAAGTAGAAGGAAACTGATCGCGGAGGCTGGCACACAGAGAGAGCATAGAACAGAAGCTAAGAAACACACCTACATCACAGGACGAAGTGGCTCTCCATCAACCAGAAATCTGCAGAAGACTAAAGGCATTCTCATTGCTGCAGAAGGAAGACTGGGCTTGAAGCTGTGCGACCTCCAGCAGCAAAGCAGCTGAAGGCATCCGATTGGAAGTTCTACAGGGAGTTTACTCTTGTTATTTATGTGATTAAGTCCCAGGCTGAATTCTTTACTTTGTTACAAAAGTCTATATTCAGTCCTGTTGCATCATCCCACCTTCTCATCATTTCTATTCATCCTTACACCAAGTGTCAAGCTGTGAGGCAGCGGATTCAAGTTGTGTGTCAGCTGGTACAAGCTGTGTGTCAGCAGGAACAAGCTGTGTGACAGCGGTGTCTTGTGTTTTGGATTGAGATCAGAGGTTCTCATAAGTGAAGCCTTGCTTGAGTTAAGCAAGGGGTGGATGTAAGTCTCGGGAAGAGACTGAACCACCTTAAAAATCCTATCTTGTGGTTTGCTTATGTGTGTGCGTGCTTCTCTATGTGTTTGTTTTCTTCATTGATATCAACATTAGTTCTGTAATTCGTCAATCACCTGCAACTCATTTAGTCAATAGATATTAAATCGAAAAAAGGGGGAAAGATCTATTCACCCCCCCTCTAGATCTATTCAGTCCGTACTCAACACGTGGTATCAGAGCCAGACTCTCCAAAAATGTGGTCTAACAACCAGGAGAGGCCTGCCGGACTGAACTCTAGAAGTCTAATGGCTGAGGGACACTCAGTAACTAGACCACCATATTTCGATGGAAATGATTTCTCATACTGGAAAAATCGTATGCAGGTGTTCTTGAGAGCACAAGATCATGAGATGTGGAGAGTAGTAAGCCGAGGACCCTACGAGCTGCCCGAAGATGAGGATACCTGGACCAGAGAACAGGTCAGAAAATCAACCATCAACTGGGGAGCCATGAACGTAATGCAATGCGCACTACACCCCACGGAGTTCTCACGAGTTTCACAATGTGCAACGGCCAAGGAAATGTGGGATCGACTAGTAGTAATCTATGAAGGTACTTCAGAGGTAAGGGAGTCAAAAGCAAATATGCTAGTTTCAGAATATGAAATGTTTAGAATGAAAACTGACGAAAATATTTCTGAAATGTATGCTAGACTAGTGCAATTAACGAATAGTTTAAAGAGTCTAGGGAAAACCTACAAGGAACAGGAATTAGTGAGGAAGATCCTAAGATCCCTCACTCCTATGTGGCATACCAAGGCCACAGTAATTGAGGACTCAAAGAACCTCACCACTATGACTGTGGATGAACTAGTGGGATCCCTAATGGCCTATGAGGTCAATCTGAAAAGAAAAGAAGATGAGGGCAAGAAAAAGAACCAGCTCGCCCTAAAAACTAAAATAGGCACCTCTGAACTATCTGACACTGATAACTCATCTAGCACAGGTGAGGAAACTGGTGAGCTAGCCATGTTAACAAGAAAATTCAAAAGGTTTCTGCGGAAGGAAGGTAAGGGATTCAGGGATCCTAAGGGCATGGTAAGAAAGTCATCTCAGTTTAAGTTTGATAAAAATAAAACTTCATCTAACAAACTTGTCTGCTACAACTGCAGGAAACTAGGACACATAAAGGCTGAATGTCCAGAGACTCCTAAGAAATCAAGCTTCAAGTGGAAAGGCAAGCAACTAAAAGCAATGATAAGCACATGGAGCGAGGAGGAGGAAAGCAGTAAGGAGGAAACAACTTCCGAGGAAGAAGAAGGAAACATCTGTTTGATGGCCAAAGGAGATAGCGATGATCTTGAGGTAATCCCTCCGTTTCAAGATTTTTCTAGCTCAGATTGGGAAGAAGTCTACTCAGACTTACTTGATGCATATGAAAGAATTAGAAAGGAAAATAAGAGTTTGAAGAAAAAGCTTAATCAGGTCAATAATGACAGCAACCCATTTGCCAACAGAACTGAACTAGAATTAGAAATCACCACCTTGAAAAATAAGCTGAAACAATACGAGACAGATGAAGAAAATGTCAAATGGCTGTTAGAAGAAAATGAGTCACTGAAAAACACAATTGATGAGGTAAAATTAAAGACTCAAGAAAGTGAACAGCAAACTAAGGTAACTCAAGAAAGAAACAATTCACTCAAGGAGGAAAACTGTCAACTTCTGGAAGAAATAGAAAGAATTCAGAGTGAACTGAAAAACAAACAGGAAACCTTGGAAAAAATGACTAAAGGTCAAGAAAACTTAAATGCTGTCTTGGGAATAAAAGTAAACTTTCAAAAAGAAGGGTTAGGATACAATCCTACGGCTAAAAAGGAATTCCAAATAAAAACCGTAACTGGGATTGCTGACTCAAAAGGAAAAGGGCCCCTAATCAATCTATATCAAGACAAACAAGAGGATGTAGCTGAATGCTCCTCCAAAAGAAATAATGTCACCAAGGAAGAGAGAAACATTAAAGAGAAAACAGTCAATCAACATAAGCTTAAAAATAATAGACAAGAAAATCAAATTCACAGAAATAACCAAACAAACCAAGTACTAAATCAAGTTAAAGGACATAAATCTGGAAAACAAGGTGTCTGGAGACAGGCTGGTCGACAACCGACCCCTCCTATGTCGACTAGAGGATCTGCCAGAACAGGCGCTGGCGTCTGGAGAAGCAGTGGTCGACCACAGACATACCAGATGTCGACCAGAGGAACTGCCAGAACAAGCGCTGGCTTCTGGAAAAGCAATGGTCGACCACAGACACACCAGATGTCGACCATGACCAGACACGCAAACAGAAACCACAGATTTTCTCAGGTGAAACAAAATGAAAATTGGAAATCAAAAAGATGGATTCAGATTAAAGAAACATTAGAACAAAAGCCATCCAATCTGAACAAGTTCAGAGACGAAAAATTAAACTGCTCTAAGAAAATCTGGGTTCCCAAAGGATTGTTACAGCAATTTCACAATTTTACAAGTTATCTTGGACCCGGGTACCATTGGGGTCCAAAAATTTCTGTGTAATTCATGATGCAGGAATGTCTGGCAGCCATGCACAATAAGTGGTACTTAGATAGTGGTTGCTCAAGACACATGATGGGAGACAAGACCAAGTTCTCCCAACTAAGCTCAAAAGATGGAGGTTATGTGACCTTTGGAGGAAATAACAAAGGTAAGATCATCGGGACAGGTAAAATAGGTAAGAACTCCTCAAACAGTATTGAAAATGTACTGCTGGTAGATGGACTGGAATATAACTTGCTGAGCATCAGTCAGCTTTGCGACAAAGGCCATAAAGTAATATTTGACTCCAAGATCTGCAAGATTATTGAACCAAATTCAGATACAGTGAAGTTTATGGGCCAGAGAGTAAACAATATCTACATAATAGACTTGGATGATCCAGCCCACTCCAACCTGTGCCTAACCGCCAAGAAAGAGGACCTGACCTGGCTGTGGCACCGAAGGCTAGGGCATGTTAGCTATAGGGTGTTGCATAAACTTGTGAAGAATAAAATGGTTCTTGGTATGCCTGAAATTTCGTTTGCTCAAAATGTCAAAGTATGTGAATCATGTACCCAAGGTAAGCAAACAAGAAAATCATTCAAAGGTAGAACTGAAAGTCAATCTTCTAGACCACTAGAACTTGTGCACATGGACCTTTTTGGCCCAACAAGAACTGCTAGTCTTAGTGGTAAGAGATACGGTTATGTACTAGTTGATGATTTCTCTAGATTCACATGGGTAATATTTCTATCTCATAAAAGTGATGCTTTTTCTGAGTTTCAGGAATTCTACAAAAGAATGAAGCAGGATGGCAAGTCCAAAGTGTGTACAATCATATCTTACCATGGGGGGGAGTTTGAAAATTCTGACTTTGACTTATTCTACAGAAACAAGGGCATAACCCACAGATTTTCCTCACCAAGGACTCCAGAACAAAATGGAGTTGTGGAGAGAAGGAACCGCACTCTTGTCGAGATGGCTAGAACCATGCTGGTTGAAGCTAAACTTCCAAGGAGATTTTGGGCAGAGGCAGTCAACACAGCATGCTACATTGTAAACCGAGCAATGGTAAGACCGGCTAGTGAAAATACACCATATGAAATGTTCAAAGGTAAGAAACCATCCCTAGCTCATTTTAGAATTTTCGGGTCAAAATGCTTTATTCATAACAATGATAAAAGGGTCTTGGACAAATTTGAACCGAAGAGTGATCCAGGAATATTCTTGGGCTATTCCGACCGATCAAGAGCCTATAGAGTTTTTAACACCAAAGATCAAATTGTTGAAGAATCCCCTCATATTACATTTGATGAAATTAATGATCTTGGCAAAAATGAGCAGGTCAGCAAGGAAGAAGAAGATAGGGAATTTCTAGAAGGCAACGAAGAACCAAATGAAGAAGAACAATCTCAGGAAAGAGATCAAGGTATTACTAATGCTCCACCCGAAGGAGAAGGCATCTCAGGTAACAATCTTGAGAACTTAAGACTTCTTAGAGATCATCCCATAGAAAACATCATTGGTGGAATTCATGATCCTAGGAAGACTAGATCTCAGTTAAAAGAAATCAATGAACTAGATCAGCTTGCACTTGTGTCCCAAATAGAGCCCAAATCAGTAGAGGAAGCATTAAAAGATGACTCATGGATAAATGCTATGCATGAAGAACTAAATCAATTTGAAAGAAATCAGGTGTGGAGTCTTGTCCCTAGACCTTCATCTCACCCCGTTATTGGAACCAAGTGGGTCTATAAAAACAAGCTAAGTGAAGAAGGGGTTGTAATGAGAAACAAGGCTCGGCTGGTGGCTAAAGGGTACAACCAGGAATTTGGGGTTGATTTTGAAGAATCACATGCTCCAGTTGCTAGATTAGAAGCCATCAGGATATTGTTAGCCTTTGCAGCATCTCATGGAATCAAACTACAACAAATGGATGTAAAAAGTGCATTTCTAAATGGAATAATAAAAGAAGAAGTCTATGTGGAACAACCCCCTGGATTTGAAAATGATGAACTTGCTAATCATATTTTCAAATTGCATAAAGCTTTGTATGGATTAAAGCAGGCTCCTCGGGCCTGGTATGAAAGGTTGAGCTCCTTCCTCACCAAGAAGGGATACATAAGAGGTAAAATTGATCAAACATTGTTTTCCAAGACCCAAGGTAAGCATATACTAGTTGTACAAATCTATGTGGATGATATTGTGTTTGGGTCTACCGAAGCTTCTTTATGTACTGAATTTGCAAACTTAATGACCAATGAGTTTGAAATGAGTTTAATGGGTGATTTACAGTTTTTTCTTGGATTGCAGATCGTACAATGTAGAGAAGGATACTTCATAAATCAATCCAAGTACATAAAGGAGATGTTGAAGAAGTTTGGCATGGAAAGCTGCAAACCAATCGAGTCACCCATGGGTACAAATGCAACATTGGAAGCTGATGTAAAAGGTAACATGGTAGATGCCAAGAAATACAGAGGTATGATCGGGTCCCTGCTATATTTAACTGCTTCAAGGCCAGATATTCAGTTTAGTGTATGCATGTGTGCTAGATATCAGTCTAGCCCTAGAGAATCACATTTAGGGGCTGTCAAGCGTATCCTTCGATACCTTGCCGGCACCCAAGAATTGGGTTTATGGTATCCTACATACTGCAAACTAGATTTGATTTCATATTCAGATGCTGATTATGCTGGTTACAAAATTGATAGGAAGAGTACTAGTGGTTATTGTCAAATATTAGGTGGATGTTTAATATCATGGGCTTCTAAAAAGCAGCATTCTGTGGCACTCTCCACTGCTGAGGCTGAGTATGTCGCAGTAGGGAGCTGTGGTACACAAGTTATGTGGATAAAACATCAACTCCAAGACTACAATGTAGATCTTGGATGTGCACCTATTTTCTGTGACAACACTAGTGCTATTAATTTGTCTAAAAACCCCATTCAACACTCTAGGACAAAACACATTGAGATCCGTCATCACTTTCTAAGAGATGAGGTCTCCAAAGGAAATTTCATGCTTCATTTTGTAGAAACTGAAAAACAACTGGCAGACATTTTCACAAACCCCCTTAACAATGACAGATTTTCAACTCTAAGAAGGGAGTTAGGAATTTGTAGAATTTCTCCTGAAAATTCTTGAAATAATCATATTCATGTGTTCACTGTATAGATTCTGTCATTTCTGTACTAAGTTATGTCAACTAGGTCTCTAGTACTGGTCAAGTTTTGAGTTTGGAGGTCTAGTGTCGGTTGCTACTTCAGCAAGTTCTGCAGAATCCTGGTTCTACTACGGATTATCTCTTGTGGTCGACCACAGGCAAGGCGCTGGTCGACCAAGGCATCAGGACAGGAAATAGTTGGTTCTGTGACTTCGCAGCTGTCGACCACAGGCGGTCCCATGGTCGACAACAGAATTGTCAGAAAGCAGACCACAGGTGACTACTCATCAGGCAGTTTCTGTGACAGCACAGAGGCCGACCAAAGGCAACTCTATGGTCGACAGAGGATCTGAACAAGGGAAAATGGATCTAAAAAGGCTGCTGGCTCTGCTAGGAAATCCTCTGAACTAAGTGAACTTTTGTGCTCAGATTCTTCACTCATTCATCCTTATCCATACTTCCCATCCCTTGTGTCTCTATATCTCTTCATGGCCAACATTTTTTTATCTTCAGCAAGGACTCACAAATTGAGGGGGAGAAAAAGTGTAAACTCATTCCTTGATAAAACATTGAAAAACCTAACCATATCTTTCAATAAAATCACCAAGGTAATCATTAAGAGTAGAGGTTGAGTGTAGTAATGAGAATTTGAACTGTACTACTGCAATAAATTCAAACCATAACTATGACTCTGTCACAAGATTTTGAGGACTTATGATTTTTAGTAATGAGACTGTTTCTCTACCTGTGTCTGTGTTGGACAGTAAAAATAAACTCAAATATAACATGTATGTACATGGAATATGCCATAATTCTGCCTTCTTGGTAGAGCAATGGATTGAGTTCTGAGAAACTACTGTTCTCCATCTCAAAGCAAAAAAATTGGCTGAACAATAGATGGGAGACAAGTGTGTCATGAAGATCCAATCTAACTCTGCTGCTTTCAAAAATATTGATTGGGCATACTGAGTAACTGGGGATATTGGCGTCTGATAAACGTATATCCTCACGGATAAAAGGTGTGTCCCAGTTATTAGTGGAATGGTTAGGCATGCTAAGTAGCCGGGGTTTCTGGCGTGTAAAAAGCGTGTCTCCTCGTGTAGAAAAGCATGTGATAAACCTGACCACAGCTCTCAAATGATTCAAAAAGTTATCACAAAGGCAGTGAAAATGGTTGACCTAAAGCATAGCATGCAAATAACAGTACAAAACACTGTTCAGCTAGCATAGTTAGTCAAATTATCTCTTGAAATATATTATAAGTTCAAGGAGCCATGTGAAAGAAATTGGATATGGGGAGTCAATTTATTGGTGCAATACTTTCAAATTCATTGAACCACAATACCCACTCTATTTGGTCACAAGGTGGTCTTTGCATAAGGGTGGAAAGGTTCCATAAGTGTTCTATTAAAGAAAGGGAGTACACTTTAATATCTTCCAAAAATTTGAGTTATGCTGATTAAATCCTGACCGCTCGTTTTCTGCATCGTGATGGTTCACTATCCTTTTTTTTATGATCTTCTTTTTGCTGTTGACAAAGGGGGAGATAGGACTTTATGTGTCATTGTGTGTCTAGTTGTGTGTCTAGATGTGTGTCTAGATGTCAAGTTTACTTTGTCTACGTGTCCTTAGTGTCTTTATCCTTTTTGAGTCACTCATGTAATTAGTGCTATAGTTTTTGAAAGGCACATCAAACGAATTGTCTGAATGAAATCTGTGCTATGATAGCCTTGAATGCAATATCAAATGAATTCTATAATCTGTTGTTTGTCACAATGACTCATGGTTGTCATCATCAAAAAGGGGGAGAATGTTGTGCATCCCTTGGTTTTGACGATGACAATAGGATATGTTTGATTAATCAAGTTCTATCTTGTTTCATAAACAAATACAAGTGGTTTGATTGTTCCTTCAAAGTAATGGACTCATGACTATTTGATGATGACAAACAATGTTTTTGATTAACTCAATATAAATCTGATAGTTCAAGTTACTTCTGATAAGTTAAGTAATTTCAGGTCCACTGAAATCCAAGTGGAATCAACAAATCAGAAGAAGTGTCAAAGGCCGCTTGTCGACCAGGGAAGTGGTTATGGTCGACCAACGAACCCAGCCAGAAACACTTCAAGTCATCCGTCTTCTGCATGTGCCTTGGCTGTCGACCAAAGCCCCACTTCTGGTCGACCACAGAACAGACAGAGCATCAGACAGAACTGACGGCCATCTGGAATTTGCCCCTTGTCGACCAGCGACAAGGCTGTGGTCGACCACGGGACGCGAGTGTTAGCCAGAATGAAACCGCCATCAGGACACTGCTCGTTGTCGACCAGGGACAGTGTCATGGTCGACCACGGGTGTTATAGCGTCCAGAACCGAACTCTAACCGAATTCTATTTTGGTTCCTTAAAACCTGCAGATTGTTGTTGCAGGTTGTTGGGTAGTTCAAATGATGAGATTCCGCACGGGAATCAAGGAGAGAATCTTGCTTAGAAGCGGTCAAACTTATTGTAGTGATCGGATTTAACCTTCTCCCTGCTTTCTAGCAGATTGACGCTCGATCTGGAATTTGAGCGGGAAGAGCTTCAGGCTTGAAAAAGTATCTGCATAAAAAGTAGAAGGAAACTGATCGCGGAGGCTGGCACACAGAGAGAGCATAGAACAGAAGCTAAGAAACACACCTACATCACAGGACGAAGTGGCTCTCCATCAACCAGAAATCTGCAGAAGACTAAAGGCATTCTCATTGCTGCAGAAGGAAGACTGGGCTTGAAGCTGTGCGACCTCCAGCAGCAAAGCAGCTGAAGGCATCCGATTGGAAGTTCTACAGGGAGTTTACTCTTGTTATTTATGTGATTAAGTCCCAGGCTGAATTCTTTACTTTGTTACAAAAGTCTATATTCAGTCCTGTTGCATCATCCCACCTTCTCATCATTTCTATTCATCCTTACACCAAGTGTCAAGCTGTGAGGCAGCGGATTCAAGTTGTGTGTCAGCTGGTACAAGCTGTGTGTCAGCAGGAACAAGCTGTGTGACAGCGGTGTCTTGTGTTTTGGATTGAGATCAGAGGTTCTCATAAGTGAAGCCTTGCTTGAGTTAAGCAAGGGGTGGATGTAAGTCTCGGGAAGAGACTGAACCACCTTAAAAATCCTATCTTGTGGTTTGCTTATGTGTGTGCGTGCTTCTCTATGTGTTTGTTTTCTTCATTGATATCAACATTAGTTCTGTAATTCGTCAATCACCTGCAACTCATTTAGTCAATAGATATTAAATCGAAAAAAGGGGGAAAGATCTATTCACCCCCCCTCTAGATCTATTCAGTCCGTACTCAACACAATGAACATAACATTTGAATTGGCCCAATATCACTAGAGTTCCAAGCAATAACTTACCCATTCCGGGTCAAGAACAATCCTATCATAGCAATTAATTTCTTATTCGATTTGATCATTCATTCATTCATTCATTCATTGGTAGTTGAAATGTCTAGTATAAATCTTGCATTGGTTTAGGTGCAATGCCATCACCTCATTTGATCAATACTCCCATGGTTAACGAGTAGATCAGGTGCTCCTCCTAAGACTTGACCGAGCCCTATCGCACATGCATTAAGGTTGAATGGATCGTGGGTCCAAATCCATTCGTTTCTAGACAATTTCATTCATTCAATAATGGCCAATCGGATCCAAAAGAAGTTATGTTCCGGGAGAAAGGAATCAAGACAATACAATTGCAAGTTCTGCCAAGAAGCTTATTGAAATGAGAACTAAGCATAGAACTCTAAGATAGTTCAAGAACGAATGCAATACGATCAATCTTGTAGGTATAAGAAACTTAATATTACCCCAAAAGGTCCAGGGTAATAAGGAAGTATGCCATGCATGATAAATCACGATCATAGGGACATGTGTAGATATATATTTCTCTCCTCTCTCTCTCCTTTCACTAAAGGGGTCAAAAGTGCGCCAAGTGCATGAACAAATGAGAGACAGAAGAGGAAATAGGGAATGAAGCAAAGTACCGTGATCGCCACCAAGATGCCGTACGCGACAGGCACGCCGTACCTTGGAAAATGGGGAGACACTCACCTTGGTGCAGCGCTGGGGATGAACGGCTCGGGTAGGACCGCCCTGGGATGAGCGGTCTTACGATAGACCGCCTTGGGACGCTGCGAGGGACGCGGGAGGAACTGCTGCAGTGAGATGGACGGCGCTTGAGGGACCACACTACAGTGAAGGACGGTTGTTTATGCACCGCGCGGAAAGTTGAACGGTTGGAGGATGACCGCTCAATACCTTCACTCAGCAAGTTGAGAAGGGCTCGACCTCCACCCTCTCCGGCCGGCCAGAGGGGATGGGCCTCGTGCTGATTAGATGCTGACCTGCGAAACAACGTAGAGACACAAAAAGACACCCAAATTAGACCTTAATGATGCGGTACATATTCAAAAGAGAAGAATTAAGCATGAACAAATGAAAAGGGGAATACCTGGGAGGTTTTAAACCCCTAGGGTGACAAAAAACGGGATGGTTGTGTGCATGTTATGAGAAGGAGGGGGTACGCGGGTGAGAAACAAAGCATGCAATGAAAGAACACAGCAAAACTATGAAACGAAAAACTACGAAGACTGGGCTACTCCCTTGACCGGAGGCTCATGCGGACGTAGAGAGCCTCCCTCCTTGGTGCTGGGTCGCTCAAGAATGCGGCAGGGCTTCGCCGTCGATCAAAATCTCCCCCCCTTCGATGTCCGGCCAATAGGGTCTATTTATAGAGCCTAGAAAGCCAACCTCGAAATTAGGGTTTAGAGCCATTTTCGGGACGAAATTATTGAAGATAAATCGTAGATAATACAATCATCTCTCATCCAGTCGAAACGGCACTTAAAATGGTTGATTATCCGCGGAGAAATCGCCAAAATAAGTTAAGGATAAAACCATGGAGAAAAGGATTAAAATATGTTAAAATTCAGCAACCGACGGGATGAACGGTCTTACGATAGACCGCTCAACCAGGTGGGCGGTTATAAACTAACCGTCCATACCCGTCGGTGGAAATTCAAATAATCAGCAAATAATCCCAATTATCTCTCGAACTGGCCGAAACATCCGCCGTGGGACCCTGAACACATGAACGGTTTAATGGAGACCGTTTGAGTGTAGGGCGGCACAACCACGACCGTTTTATCCTGTCGGTGATAATTCAAAATATTTGGATAATTATCTGAGAAAACGGGCGCGCGTAGGACTCTGAGATATAGGCGGTTGGAATAGGCCCGTCCATGAACTTGAACGGTCCTGGTCACACCGCACAAAATCCTGTCGGTGAATATTCAGAAAATCCTCAGAAATTAGCCGAAATGTATGAACGGTCTGGTATCAACCGCCCAGTCGTGAACGGCTGATGTGGGACCGTTCATGATCTTGGGTACCTGATGTTTATAAAACAGTTCAATTAATCAAAGCCAAGGTCCGATAAGCCCTGAATGGATACGACCTTTACCAAGGAGGGAGGCTACCCATAAAATGGGCCCAGGATGTGCCACAAAAAATGGCCCAGCAGATAATGGACAACTTAAGGCATCAATCAAATGGAGGTAAGAGAAACGGCTCAACTTATCGGTATAAAACGGGTGTCAACAGATGCCCCTCCTTAACGTCCTCTTTGCAGGGGAGCGAGCGGAGGTGAAGCGGAGGTGACACGGAACCTGCAGACGAAGCGGAAATGTAGCGGAGTGGACCGGAAAAGCGGGCGTTAAGGTAAAACGACACCCGTTCCTACCAATAAGCGATGAGAATCTTTCAGAAAACCTTGAACCGAGCGTCAGGAGTAATTGACCAAAAGGCGACGCCAATCTGGAGGGACTAAGCTAAAGAAATCAACCGACAAGACCAACCTCATGGGGGACACAATCCCGCGGTCCAATGAGGGGGCCACAAAAAAGAAAAAAGATGCTAAAGCTCCAGACGGGGATCTTCTAGTCAACCGATCTCAACGAACCGACCAAAGAGAACCTTCAAACTCAGAGTGGAATTAGTTCATCTTACTCGAGCCTCTTAAACACATAGCTGACCGTTACCGACGGGACATTTCTTAAGCAAACCATGGGGCATGAAAGCTCAAAAGAATGCGTATGATGCATGCTGGGTTAAAACAAAAAGAAATCATTAAAACAAATGCCAAGAAAGATTAAAATATAAGATATTCAAGAGTAATATTGCCAAGCTGGGAACATCAGGGTCAAGATACCGTCCGCTACCACAGCGCGCGGATAGAACCGTCCTCCTCGTGACATCCCAGCTTAACGGCCTATCCGAAGGTTAGGTACATGAGCCTGGATCATCATTATTTTTGTTGAAGGGGAACATCAGATCCTGGGACACATAAGAAACCTGCTGGCTCTCGAAATAGTATATATAATACCATATAATAATGCAATAAGGGATTCAGGGATAGAAGACCATACCTGACTTACCTGTGCAGGCGAAATGGCGAGACATGGTTGAAGTGATGCTGCATAAGATGATTAAGAGATGTATTTTCAAAGAAAATATTCAATATTCATGATTTAAACACATCAACGAGATATACGGCCGAATATTAACCGTTCTCTATTCTAAACGGCTCCATGTTAACCGTATGTACCTGATATCCAAGCAATTTTCTCAGAGCCGGTTGCCCGTGATGAACGGTTGTGTATACACCGTTTTAATTTGAACGGCTCAGTGGGAACCGCTCGTACCCAGAATTCCAACCGACATAGAATTAACGGTCAAGAGATACATACGGTTAGGAACGAACCGTTCACATAGTGAACGGTCTAACGATAGACCGTTCTTCTCTGGAGCTTCGAAAAAAAGAACCCCTTCGTCTCCCTCCACCGTAACCGACGGTGGAAGGGACGAAGGGGCAATCAACGCCCACACTCTCCCTCTCTCACTCTCTCTTCTCAACTTCCCCCCTCTCCCTCTCTCAACCTCACTGCACCCCCAGCCCATTTGATGACCCGGACGAAGCACCAGTCCGCCAGGCCACGGACCGCCGGTGAGGGCTCGCCGCCGCCGGAGCAACCGCCACCGCCGCCGGAGGAGGAGGGCACACCCGGGGTGACTATGGAGGAGCTCGCCATCGTCGTCGCCGACGAAGAGGCCCCTGCCGGCGAGGAGGAGGTGGCCGGAGGACCACCGCCCGCGGGGGCGGCCAAGAAACCACGGGATCCCGAGGTAGGTTTCCCCCACCTTTTCTTCCATTTCTATCGTTTTAGTTCCATGCATGTTAGTTTTAGGGGCTTAGAGGGGCCTAGGGGGTTATTTTTAGGGACCATGGAGGTCTCCCAGCCGGCTGGGAGGCCTCCACCGTCGTCGGGGACGACGATGGTAAAACGGTTTAACAGAAACCGTACTGCCAAAACAATGCGGTCCCCAAAGGACCGCCCCAAACAAACACGGTGCTGGGAGCGCCGTTTACACTCACATAGCCAATGGTTCCTTAAAAACACAATACGGTGAGGGTATCACCGTTCAGAATACAGACGGGCCGTGTAGGTCCGTTCAAACATGCAACCAAGCAAAACAATACGGTCCTTAGAGGACCGTCATAAAAATAATACGGCCAGAGGTGGGCCGTTATTCCTTAGGAAGACGGGCAACCAGACGGTTCAGGGTGATCCGTCCATGATAAAAGCGGCTAGGGATAGCCCGTTCAAACTGGGGGTCCTGAGCAACAAAACGGTTTGAGTGAAGCCGCTCATCTATGGAGCGGTTTTGGAGTAACCGTTCTTCGAATCAATAATTGGGCTTTGAGCATTTTATTTATGTGAAACAACATGTGAAACTAACTGACTAATGCAAAATAAAATGGATGAATGCAGGGGAAACGTAGGACCCGCACCTCCTGGCTACAGGTTCGGGCAGTGTACCTCGCACTGCCGGACTTCCAGAGGGAGCGATTGACTGCCATGGGGTTCGCCCCCTTCCTGAGCATTGAGGTGTGTCGCTTTGACGCAGCTCTGCTCTATGCTCTGCACGACCGCTGGGACCCAGTGAGTCGGACGTTCTTGTTCCCGTGGGGGCACATGGTTCCCACGTTGGAGGACGTGGCCAGGCTCACTGGCCTACGCGTGCACGGGTCGCCGGTCAGCGGGACTACTTTTCCTGACTACCGGGGAATGGCTCGGGAGCTGCTCGGCCTACAGCTGCGGCGCCCCGAGAGGCAGTCGACCCTCCTTCCCCGGGCTGCTCTCCAGGACAGCCTGGGCCTTCGACGAGCTGGTGTTGCAGTGGGCGAGCGACCAGAGGAGCACTTGGAGCGGCTTGTCGGATTGGCGAGGCCGAGGGTCGCAGCGGCACCGGGACCAGAGGCAGACAGAGTACTACGACAGTTTCTGATGCTGATGTTCGGGCGGCTTCTCTTCTCCACTCGGGCGGACGTGATGAGCTGTCGCTTCCTCCCCTTCCTTCAGGAGCTCGAGCATGTAGGTGACTATGCTTGGGGAGCGGCGGTCCTCGCCTTCCTCTTTGACACCCTTAGTTCGACGGCGCGTCGGACGATGCTTGGGGGCTTCTCCCCCTTACTCCAGGTGCGACTCTCTTCCCTAGTCTTAATTATGCAACTCTATATGCTGACCGAATGCTGGCACGACCTTGTGATACAGGTGTGGGCCTACGTGCGCCTACGCGGGTTGGGGAGAGGCGAGGAGACCCGCCCAGGGCTCCTGCCGATAGCGCGGAGGTGGACAGCACCTCGGGAAATGATGGCCCTGAGGAGGCAGGTTCGGGAGCTGCAGGACGACCTGGACTCTCTACCGTACACCTCGGTTCGCTTCTAGACTCAGACTCTTTAAATACATGCTATTCTGATGATACTGATGCAGTTTCCTATTCTTTGTAGGTACGGTGGACCCCTTACACGGAGGAGAGCCCGGAGGGTCAGCCGTTGGTGACCGAGGCCTTGGCCTTCTCTGGCCGGGACGTGTGGCTTCACTACATGAATGTGGTGGAGCCACTACACTTTAGGTTGGTGATGAGGACCGTTGGGGTCCACCAGCCGGCTGTAGAGTTCCCCGCGCCCGAGAAGGCGGGGGAACGAGTGACGAGGACTACCCGGGGACTCCACGAGGCGTACGACTGGACAGCGAGGAACGCCGAGCAGATTGCTGACTGGGCTGCACGAGGGCGAGCGGTGACCGCCCGGGCAGAGAGCGACAGCGCGTACTACACCGCGTACGCACGGCACTACCGAGACCAGGTGTTCCGAGGCGCCCACCGACCGGTACGACTTCTAAACTTAAACTTTATCTATCATGCTTATGATTCTTATATGATGATGCACTAACACATGGACTTCTAAAATGTAGGTTGACCCTGCAGGACGAGTGGCAGAGCTGCAGGGACTCCTGCACTCCACCATCCGGGAGAGAGACGAGGCCCGGTAGGCCCTGGCCCTACTGGTGAGTTTCCTAAACCTTAGACTTTTTCAAATTATGCAGTTCTATATGATTATGATTATGCTTATGACTGACCTGGAGTATTTGGATGCAGCGCGCCGAGGGTGCTCAGAGGGCGGGACCAGACGCTCCTTCTACTTCCTCCGTTCAGACCCCAGCAGCTCGAGCCGATCGAGAGGCGGACTTTACTCGGATGGTAGAGCGGGCCAAAGCGGCCGAGGTGGCACTTGCGGAGAGGGTACACGAATTTCTACACTTCCTCCTGTTTATTTATGCTTATGAACTGTATGAAAATGTGATCAACTGACAATGGCGTGTGAATGCAGACATCCGAGCTGTCCCGCCTGCGGGCGGAGTTGGAGCAGAGCCGAGCAGCGGCTAGGGAGGAGGCAGTCCGTGTGCGGGAGGAGGTTGCGCTGGGCCAGCCAGCGGGCACAGTGGAGATGGCACTCCTTCGGCATGAGCTAGAGCGGCTCCGGGCGGATGCGGCGGAGTTGGTGCGAGTTCGAGCGGAGCGGGATCGTGCTCTGATTGAGATGTCCGGGCTGAACGGAGAGTTGCGGGTTTTTAGAGAGATGAGCCGACGATCGCGCAGCGGGACTCCGAGTGGCAGCCACGGCACTTACGGCTCTGTGAGGAGTTACTTTACTAGTTCCTCCGGCCATCGGAGGAACGAGGAGGAGGAGCGGCGCCGGCGACGGCGTGATGAGGCGACCTCAGCGATGCCTCCTCCAAAGAGGCATGAGGGTGAGGGGGACAGTGACGGGAGCCAGGGAGAGGGGGCTGCTTGACTTGTTGTACCGGGCCCATCCTTTGTATATGATATATTATGATTAGTGATGCCTATCCTTGTTTTTCATTTGTTCTGTGGATGAATGTATGCATGAATGGGTGAGTGAGTTTGAGGAGCTCGCTTAGCCTGAGAGAGATGAGCGACGCACACGCCGACTTGAGTGAGATGAGTGCGCACACGCCGACTTGAGTGAGGTGAGAGTGCACACGCCGACTTGAGTGAGATGAGAGCGCACATGCCGACTTGAGTGAGATGAGAGCGCACACGTCGACTCGAGTGAGATGAGAGCGCACACGTCGACTCGAGTGAGATGAGAGCGCACACGCCGACTTGAGTGAGATGAGTGCGCTAAATGACGGAGGCATGAGTGCAGCAGGTTAATTGGGGAGCAGAGCATATGGACGGTTCTCCGCTAGCCGTTCGTATGTAAGAGCGGTTCTCTAAGGACCGCGTGAATTCGTTGGAACGGTTCTATATAAACCGTATGAGTGGTGGAACGGCGGAGTTCGGGCTGTACAAGTCACTGGGTCCAAGCTTCCTTTGGAGAGAAGAACGGTTGATGATGGGCCGTATAATGGATGGACGGTCTATCGTAAGACCGTCCAATCCCACGTCCGATTTGCTTGAGAGGGGACTCCCTGGAGAGTCCCCAGCCCGAGGGCAAGGTGCTTTGAACTTATCACAACACTATCCAAACTCGTCCTAGACTTATCTGGGCCTAATCCTAAGAGGCTTGGGCTCTCTAATGAACCCTATAAGTAGCAGGTAGGCCTGAACCCTCAACTCACCCATCTTCCTTCTCCTAAAGCCTAAAACCTTTGATTCTCGTCACCTCATCATGAAGAGGGCTTTTGATGGAAGTTCCGCGGGGGGAGCGTCATTTGAAGGACCGCGACCGGCTAGAAAGGAGCGAGAAGCGATTCAACGACTAAGCTTGATTGCTCGACATCTCAGCGCCACCCCTATGAGAGAGGTAAGTTTGCTTAGAATATGTTCAAATTTTCATCTCTTGATTTCCTCTTATATCTCTTTACACCCCTTGCTTCCTTCTTCTTTTCAGCTTCTTCCCGGCCCGAGGCGCTTTTCTATTAAAGTGGGTGGCTCCCATGGTCCGTGCATTGCCCCTCGGGGTGACTCACCTTCTCAAATCCTGGCACTTGCACTCCCTCTTAGTTCTAGGTCAGAATTACCCTAAACTTTCCTTAGATTGGCATAGTATTTCTGCTCTGATGGAGATCTGGCACCCTCAGACTCACACTTTCTTCTTCCCATCTTTTGAGGCCACCATCCTGTTAGAGGAGGTAGAGACATACTTCGGGCTCCCTAGGTCCAAGGTGGGGGAGGAAGACTTGATATGCCATACCGTTGCCCCTATAGACCCAAAACTCATCCTAGGAGGGTTCCTACCTGACAGCGGGGATGTTCGCACCTTCGTAGGTCCTCGCCACATCCACCTCCTTCCTCTGAGCCAGTGGGTAGTAGAGCATTGCCGGAATAAGTGCGGCTGGGTTGAAGCCATAGCCAAAGCTGCGTCCATCTGCCTATGCGGGGCCATCCTTTTCCCTTCAGCCGACCATGTCCTAGAGATTCCTTTACTCAGCACCATCAGCGGCCTTTGGCAGGGACTTTCCATCTCTCAGGCTATCTTAGCTTATCTGTATGAGGGTCTCACTTCGGCAGCCTTAGGAGGTCCTCTCTTTGGTTCGATGATCCTATTGGAGTGTTGGATGGGAGTTAGATGAAGTTTACCCTGAGGGAGGATATTACTTCAGTTAGCAGGATCTTTGGGAGCCATCCCCTTTGCTTCATAGGGGGCGCCTTCAGGTTTTCTCCACAGGTTGAGTGCAGGACGGCTGAGCTGAAGACCAGGGACGAGTGGCGCCCGTACATCCGCAGGCTGCCCCTGGATAGGTTCGTGATGCGCCCGGACTTCCTCCATGATACCATCATCAGGCTACCGAGGAGAGCTGGCTTGGACTTGAGGCTCGTGAGCGACACCACTTTAGCGATGTACAGCCCACACAGATGCTACCTGCAGATCGGGCTCCCTCGGACGGTGCTACCTATGCTACCCTACCTTCCCATGCTACAGGCACGGAGGATCGGGACAGAGGAGGACGAGCAGGCGGTCAGGAGTGCGTTGATCATGTGGGAGGTGAGCAGGGTGCGTACCCTACCAGCAGAGGTTGAGGAGGTTCCAGAGACTAGACAGGCTTATCTTAGGGAGTTGAGAGAGATACGTCCTCGCGGGGATGCCCAGCGGCGGACTGAGTGATTTTCTTTTATTTTTATGATGATATGGGATAGGATTTTATATTCGGACAACTTGATATATGATAAGATTTGATGAGATTTGAATTTGAGCTTTGCAATATGATTATGATGTGATGTGATTGTATAGGCTAATGCGAGGATTGAATATTCCTGTAGTCCCGAGTCAACTGTCCTTCCGACTTGCCCCTGCACACATGCAAACATGAAACAGATTAAATCTATTTTAGGCTCAGCCCCTTGCCTACAGCAAGTTAGGAGACGACCCTTTCTTGACTTTTGGTCAAGGGGGGTGAGCCTTATTAAATAGGCAAATATCAAAGTGCGAGAAAATGCAGATGAATGCAAGAAGAAAACATGCAAACGCAATTTTTGTTGGATTTTGAAATATTTGATTTTTTTTTGGATTTTGAAATATTTGATTTTGTTTGGGTTTTGAAATATTTGATTTTTTTGGGTTTTGAAATATTTGATTTTTTTGGGTTTTGAAATATTTGATTTTTTTTTTGAAATATTTGATTTTTTTTGGGTTTTGAAACCAGCTCGGGTCTCAATAGCAGGGACCTTCTCGTCTTGCTACGGAATCCCAAGGTTCAGCGCGTGCAGGAAAGGGGACCGCCCGTGATCGGCGTCGACTTTGCTCGACGGTGCTTCTGCTGAGGCCATATCCGGGGTGGGATTCATTCCTTGGGAAAGTAAAAAAGATTGAGTAGGGAAGCCGACGATAGGTGTAGAGATTTTTAGGGCTTGAGTTCTTTCCCGGGACCCCCCTTTTCAAGGAATCTGGTCTGTTGCGCCGGGGCTTTGTATCCGTCATCGAACCTTCACCCGCTCTAGGCACGCATGCGACCGGGCTCATAACGTCCCGCGGGGAAACTGTACTGCCACTCTTACCATGCCTAGCCGCATTTTCGGGGATTCAGGGAGCTTCGAGCTTTGTGCTTTCGGCTTTTGCCCCTGTTCTTTCTTTCTCTTCTTCTTTTTTGTTTGCTTTCCTTTTCTTTCTCTTCTTTCTTTTTTTCTTCTTTTGCGGAGTGAGGTCTTGACGGATTGCCCCTATTTGAGACCCTTCTTAACGGGGAGCCTGGGTCAGTCCTCGCCCCCTTATTCACCACTTGCCCCTTATCTTCAACCGAGAGAGAAGAAATACAAGGATTTCCACCATCCCCGAGCATGGCCAAAGGAGAAACGGTGTCGGGTAGCATGAGAGAATACCGCACCACGGGGTCGTGTAGTGTGTGAGATGCTGAACCTGGGTCCTCCTTTCGCAATTTGGTGGGGTATGCCCTGCCATCGAGCCGTTCACTGGTTTTATTTTTATGGATGAAAACGCTTTAAATACAGCCCATTCCACGGGTTCGGCAATTCCTCCCCCTCTGAGTTAATTAGACGATACGCATTGCCAGGATAAGCTTCTTTGATTACGAAGGGCCCTTCCCAGTTGGGTTGCAATTTAGACTTGGGACCTGCAGACCTGATGAATTTGCGTTTCAGAACCATATTACCCACTTGAAACTTTCTTTCGATGACCTTCTTTTGAAAATATCGTGAGACCCGCTTTTGATATACTGAAACATGATTGGCCGCATTCAACCTCTTCTCGTCTAAGAGTTCCAGTTGGACTAGCAACGCCTCTCGATGTTCGTCGAGATTAAGTTCCTTATCCAGCCGCACCCTTAGGGAAGGGATTAGAATTTCATACGGGAGCACCGCTTCCATTCCGTAAGTGAGGGCAAAGGGAGTCTGCCCTGTGGGAGTGCGGACGGAGGTGCGGTAGGCCCATAGAGCTTCTATCAATTTGTCGGCCCAATCAGCAAATTTATGTGATTCGCATGTTTTCTTGATAATTTTGAGAAGGGTCTTATTCGTGGCTTCAGCCTGGCCATTACCTTGGGGTAGTATGGTGATGAATGATGCAAAACTATATTGAATTTCTTACAGAGGTCCTGGAGTTCTTGTGAGATGAATTGAGGCCCGTTGTCGGTGACGATGCTGCTTGGCACTCCGAACCGCGAGATAATGTTCTTCATGATGAAGCGGCATACTGTGGTGGCTTTGATTTCTGCATAAGCTTCAGCTTCGGCCCACTTGGTAAAGTATTCTGTAGCCGTCAGAATGAAGGATTTCTGTTTAATCGCAGAGTTCGGATCACCGAGGGGCCCGATGATGTCGAAGGCCCACATAGAAAACGGCCAGGGGGCCGTAACAGGATGGAGAGAAGAGGCCGGAGCGTGGATTTTGTCGGCATGGATTTGGCACTGAAGGCACCTACGGACATAGGTAGAGCAATCTTCTTCTAGGGTTGGCCAGTAATAGCCCTGCCTAAGAATCTTCTTTGCCAAGGCCTGTCCGTTCACATGCCCTCCACACTCGCTGGAGTGGGCTGCTTCCACAACCTTCCAAGCTTCTTCGTCATCTAGGCACCTCATTAGAACTCCATTCAGGGCCCGCCTATACAATTCACCGGCGATGATCGTGTACCTGACGGCGACTCTTCTAATGGCTTTTCGTTGCTCAGCGTTGGCTGTTTCCGGAAATGTACCATCCTTGCAGTACTGCTCGATCTCATAAAACCACGGCAATTCCTCCTCTTCAATGATCTCCTCGAGCTCAGTTAATGAAACCTCTTTTATTTCCTCCCTTTCTATTTTCTTCTCTACGGATATCCTAAGATTGTCGAACCAGGGATCCTGCGGGGAAGGAACGTCTAGCCTTTGGACCACAATGGTCTCGGTGGCGCGACTTAGGGGGAGTGATAGAGAAGAGGCGAGAGACGCCAGGGCGTCGGCCAAGATATTCTGAGAGCGGGGAGTGTGAATATAGACGAGTTTCCTGAATTGCCTGGCCAAGAGCGTGACCAGATCCTGGTAGGGTTTGAGCTTAGGATCACGGGTGCGGTAGGTTGACAAAACTTGACGCAGCACCAGCTGGGAGTCTCCTATGATGTTTAGGTATCGCGCACCCAAGATGTAGGCGTGCTTCAGACCAGCAAGGAGAGCCTCATACTCGGCTATATTGTTGGTGGCGGGAAATGAGAGTTGATACGCCACGGGGATGGTCACCCCTTCTGGAGTAAGGAGAACGGCCCCGACTCCGCTGCCCTGGGAATTAAGGGCACCATCAAAGTGGAGGGACCAGAAAGGAAGATGAGTGATCACCGCCAGGTGTTCATCGGGGAATTCATCCTGGATGGAATCAGTGCGAGGGATAGGAGAATGAGCTAGGTGCTCGGCAATAGCATATCCCTTGATTGCTTTCTGCACGATGAAGGTGATGTCGAACTGGGAGAGAAAACTTTGCCAGCGAGCTAGCCGATTAGAAAGGACCGGCTTTTCCAACAGATAACGAATGGGGTCCATTCTAGAGATGAGCCTGACCTCGTGGGCGAGAAAGTAGTGTTTAAGCTTCTGCGCTACCCATACTAGTGCTGCACAGGTTTTCTCCATAGCAGTGTACTTGGATTCAGCAGGATTAAATAACCTTGAGAGATAGTACGCCGCCCTTTCTCTTCCTTCGTCGTCAACCTGTGCCAAAACCGCTCCTAGGGAGTCCTCAATTACAGAAATGTACAGGATCAGGGGTTTCCCAGGGACAGGTGGTTGTAGAACCGGGGGATTAGAGAGGTACACCTTGAGTTCCTCATAGGCCTTTTGACATTGTTCATTCCATTCGAATTTCGCGCCGGCCTTTAACAGGTCATAAAACGGGCGGCATCTTTGCGAATGCTGAGATATGAATCTCCTGATAAATTGCAAACGCCCGATCAAACCTCGAAGCTCAGTGACGTTCTTCGGCGGTGGCATTTCCATGACGGCCTTTGCCTTGTTTGGATCGATCTGAATCCCCCGTTTACTAACTATAAACCCAAGCAATTTCCCTGATGCAACTCCGAACACACATTTCTTTGGATTCATCTTTAACTTGTATTCCCTAGCCCTTTGCAGTACCTTGGCTAGAATGGCGGGGTGCTCTTCTTGTGACCTCGATTTGACCAAAATATCATCCACATAAGCTTCTAAATAAACGTGCATCATATCGTGGAAGATGGCCATCATCGCTCTTTGGTAGGTGGCACCTGCATTTTTCAACCCAAATGGCATGACGACGTAGCAGTATGTGCCCCATGGTGTGGTGAACGAGGTCTTTTCTTGATCCTCCGGAGCCAAAAGGATTTGGTTATACCCCGAGTAGCCGTCCATGAAGGAGAGGGCTTCGTATCCAGCTGTATTATCGACCAAGACGTCGATGTGAGGAAGTGGAAAATCATCTTTCGGACATGCCTTGTTTAAGTCCCTGAAGTCAATGCAGATTCGAATTTTACCATCCTTCTTCATCACCGGGACTATATTCGCCACCCATTGTGGATACAACACCACTCTAATGAACCGGGCCTTATGTAATTTATCGACTTCTTCCTTAATCCTTAAGGCCATTTGCGGGTGAAATCTCCTTGCCTTCTGTTTAACGGGCGTTGCCCCTGGTTTGAGAATCAGCCTGTGTTCAACCAAGGTGGGGTCAAGACCCGGCATGTCTTCGTAGGACCAGGCGAAAGAATCGCTGTACTCCCTCAAGACTTTGACAAGCTCCTCTTCGACTGGAGGAGGGAGATTGGCGGAAATAAGTATGGGCCTGGGGTCCTCTTCTGTTCCGAGGTTGATTTCCTTAGTGGATTCATCCACTGCTACAGAAGGCTCGTCGAACTTCTTCAAGCCTTGGGCATATAGGTCAGCAGTGTCATCTATTTCATCTTCCTCATCATCAGCTGGGTCTTTCTCATTCACAATTTCATATACTCCTAGTCCATCCTTGCTCCATACCTCATCAATTCCCTCATCATCTTCCAGGACAATTGCGGTCTCCACAAATTCCGACACTTTAACAGAGCATGACATCTCCCAGCCAAATCTTGTAGAAACCTATTGGGGATGGTTTTAGGAGGGCGCATTACGGCGGGTGCCGCAGACGTGGATGGGCTGACAAAACTCGAACTAGACTCTACCCTGACTGACTCGACCATCCTAGAGGACTCTGTACACTGTACATCTAATCTAGGGGAGAAGAAATCTACCGGAAAAGAAACAGGGGTCTCGTGCCCCTGGGGATCTGGGCAGAACATAGCGTAATCTTCCATGGAGACCTCCGTTTTGAGATTGGCGTTTTTTTTTGGAGGCCGGAAGTGATCACACAACAGGAGAAGAAGGCGGAGGAGGAGGAAGTTGGATGGGGAACAATTCCGAGAAGATGCAGTCAAAGAAAGGGTCAGAAGACTTAAACCATATTTCATGGAGCTGAGCTCCTGGAGGAGGAGGAGTGAATAGGGTTGATAGATCAATGGGCGGGCAGCGCCCGCAAGCACATGGAACGAATAAAATTTCAGGTCTCTCCGCAAAGTACGGGTCGACCAGGAGTGGAGGGGAACGGGGAACAGAATCCCGCTGTTGAAACCAGGAAGCGAGACGGGATGGGGACATAGAATAGGTAGTGATGGAGCTCCCCGTCTTCCGGGGCCCCTGGCGGGCCAATGGCATCGGGGGGCGCCTTACCAGCTGCGTCTCCTTCTTCTTTGGGTCACCCTCTTCTTCATAAAACATCTTTGCAAAGCAGTTAGCAAAGTCTTCAAGTCACCGGCTAGCCCTTGCGGTGGTGGTGGAGGATCGGCAACAGCACAAGCTTCGTCTATCTTTTCTTCAAGGCTGGATGGCGAGGTCTTCAAGGTGCCGGGCTGCAATGGACCCTTCACAAAATGTTGCCGGTAGTCCCAGGTCAACGGCCCAGAGTCCCCAAGCATCGACATGGAGGATTCATGGTAGCCGAGGCCCCGGCGGCCCATCTTCCTTCCCCTGGGAACGGGGTTGGTTCGGCCCTGCAGCTGTGCGCCGAGTCCTCGGCCTGGCTGATAGCCCAATTTTAGAATTATGTGCCACCCTTTGGAGTCTCTCATCTTGGGCTTAACCTTCACATTGATTGGTGCAGCGGTGGGCTTGCGCGACGCATACGCCCACGAATAGTTCAAGTCCATGACAGATAGAACAGGTCTGTTACTCGGCCACAGTGTGGGCAGAACCTTGGCTGCTATGGCGTCAACGTTTTGAACTGTGGAAACACTTTTTACCTTGACCACTCGCCCCTGGAATGGGAACTTCAGACACTGGTGGGCGGTCGAGGGGACGGCGTTCAAACTATTCAACCATGGACGACCCAGAATGGCTTTAAACATTGGGTCTATGTCCAACACGTAAAATTCTACATCCATCACCAAGGGCCCTAGCTCGGCCTGTACAGTTACTACCCCGTGACAAGCACGTCTGGAGTTATCATATGCGGCTATCGTGGTTGGTGTCAGCTTGAGCATGTCCTCTGATATATTACAAGCACGAAGGGTACTCAATGGGCAGACATTTATCGATGCCCCTGTATCCACAAGGGCGGATTCCACGGTCGTTTTGTTTAAAGAGATGGTAATGCATAACGGCATCTGCCGTGCCTCAGGAGGCGCTAATTCTGTCTCAGCAAATGCAATAGAGGGCCCCTTTGTGATCGTGGCCAAGACCGCGGGCAGGTTATCCACCGCCACATCCTCGCTTACCATAACTTTCTGTAGGAAGATTTTCAGGGCGTCTTGGTGGAGCGGCGACCTCTTGATCAGCTCTAACACTGAGATTTTAGCCGGCAGCCGGTCTAAATGCTGTAATAAGTCATATCTCGTGCCCGGCACCGGATCTATCTCTCTGGTTCAACTGTAGGGGATGAAACTGCAGGGTTTGGTGCAGATGCACCTGGGGAGGGAAACATTCTCTGGAAGGGACGCCCGCTCCGAAGGGCGCATTGTGATGCTTGTACGGCCTGGACTGGACCCCCGCTTGGCCTGGTGGGGTAGGCGAATGGCGTGGAGATGGGGGTGAGGATGACGGGAGTGGGCTTAATGGGCCCTGGTGAAGGGGAAATGGGCGAAGGGTTAAGCTTAGGGGAGATGATGGGAGGCATGGCGGGTGGTGGTAAGAGGACGGATGGAGTAGGGGGGAATGTAGAGGGCCTAAGAGGCGACGCGGGGGAAGTGATGGGCGGTGTAGCGGCGGGTCTAAGGATGGAGGGGATGGCAGGTGTGGGAGAGTAGTGGTGGTGTAAGGCCAAGAGATGGGCAGGGTCTCATCATCAAACGTCCACCCAGCGTTGGGGGCTGGGCGCTGGACCACATTCACTTGTGCTGGGGCCGGTGCCGACGGTTGCTGTTGTTGCGGAGGAGCGGGCTGATGTATTGGCATGGGATTTTGATGGATCCCAAGGTCTTGCTGCTGCGGTGGAGGCTGTGGCTACTGTTGGGGTTGTTGTTGCTGCTGCTGCTGGGGCGCCGCCTGTTGCGGCCTGGCCTGTCTCTGCCTCTGCTTGATATCCTCAATTAGTTGGCGCATCTGGGCCCAATCAATTCTCTGGCCCTCATGCAAATCATATACCAGATCTCTGAATTGGTAACATCACTCTATTGTGTGCCCGGTTGCCGATGGAATATACAATATCGGATTGGTCGGCAGCCGGATTCCAGTTCGGGCGCTCAGGCGGCAACTGAAGGTCGCCAGTATACATTAGAGCAGAGAAAATATCCGGCAAGGTCTCCGGAAGAGGGGGGTAATGAGCCCTCTTTGGAGCTGGTCGAGCAGAGCCATAGGTGGGGGGTGGAGGAACATTATTATACTGCGGGGGCCGCTGAGGCTGTTGGGGTGGCAGAGGTGCCTGTTGAGGGTATTGCGGGACCTAGAAGGCAGACTGGGGAGCGGGCGGAGCGGCGAACTGGGGGTTACGCTGAGGTGGTGGGAAGCGGGGTGGAGCGGCGTGTTGGGGGAACTGAATGGCCTGGACTTGCTCGTTAATTTGTACCCCCTCAGTGACGGGGCCCTGGGTTTTCTTAGTGGCTTTGGGCTTCTGGGCCTCGAACAAAGAATGGATGGGGGAGTCTTTAAATTGGGTTTGAATAAACCTAGCTCTGCTGTATAGTTGGTGCATGTTCGAAATGTCATTCATTGCCAGAATGTTTCTGAAAGTTGGCGTAGCATTGGAAATTAGCAACTTTACTTTTTCCTCTTCCGGAATCTGCCCGGGCACCCGCGAGGCCATCTGTCTCCAGCGATCTGCATAAGTTGCGAAGTCTTCCTCCGGCTTCATCTTCTCCGCCACTAGGTCAGTGAAAGAGTACTCGAGTCTGACCCGATCCTGAAACCTCTGTATAAACTTCTCCTTGACGGTCTTGAAATTCTCAGCCTCCTCCAGAGGCAGGGTGTAAAACCATTCCAGCGCGACCCCATCCAGGGACCGACGGAACAAATAAGCCATCAAGCGATCATCCTGTTGGAACTGCGCAGACTCATATAAGAACTCCCGGACATGGATGAACGGGTTGCCATTCCCATCATATTTACGGTACACGGCGAGCTCCGACTGGGAAGGAAAACGTAGGTCCCTGAAGTTAGGGATAGGGACGTCGGCAAGAGATTGCGGACCGACCCGCTTGTGGAGGAGATCAATTTGTTGCTGCATAGCAGCCCACTTGTCAAGAATTTCTCGTTCCCGGGAAGGAGGGGGGGGGGAGCAAGAGGAGTAGCGCCCGGATAGGCGATCAAAGGATAAACTGACGAAGGAGGCGGCCCATAAGAGGGGTACTGGGCCGAGGAAGGGCCCATATCTATATGAGCGACCTGAGCCGCCCCCGCCTGTGACCTAGCGAAGTCTGCCGGGGCCATGAGGGCCTGAGGCGATGGAGAAATTGTAGGGTATGGCTCAAGATAAGGAACAGAGGGGATCGGGGATTTCTCTTTATCCAGTTGCTGATGGACCGATGTGGACGCCTGGCCCATTTCCATGTTGGGATAGCGAAAGTTCTGAGGGCGGACTGGAGTAAGGTCAATGGGAGCCACGGAAGTGGTCCCGACCACAGGAGCTGAAGTGGCGACATTGGCCGTGGCATGAGCCAGAGCTGAGGCCGGGGCATCGCCCCCATGCAAAGCTTGTCTGATGAGATGGAGTTGGGTGGGGTCCAACCGGGCCATCATGTCGAGGATCGTGCTGGCTGAATTCTGGTTGGGCAGGTTTGAAAAAGAGGGTCGGGGACCCTCGCCAAGAGAGGTCGGGAGTGAAGGGGCCGTCCCCTCTCCCCCTTGCAAGTGGGTGACCCGAGGGGGGTCCTCAAGGAGACCACGAGGAAGGGAGTCCTCGTGGGCCGCAGAGAAGTCGTATGACGACATGGAAGAAGAAGCGGAATCGAACAAGGGGTTGGAGTAGGAATGGAAATAAGAATCAACCCTAGGTAGTGATCGTGGGGGCAGAAGGCAGTCCCACATACACCAAGACACTTGATACTAGAACAAGTAACACTAAATCAATCAAATCTACCAAGCAAATAGTAAGCATACAATGGAGCGAGATGAGAGTAGAATCACCCAATAATGCAATCAAGTTCTTAAAATGATGCTCGTCAGTTCCTTATATCTTCGGGTTTGAACCTTAGTGGATTAATGAAAATGTCAACTCTCTAGACCACTAGGCGCCTGATTGGGATGAGAACGAGGAACCGGGTGTCCCTATTGGGACTTCTCACTCGCGGATGCAACCCTAGAAGGGGTGGATACGGCACAACCTGTCCGGCGTCCGTGTGGGAATCCACGGCTCACGGGGGCTTACAGAGGTCCTCAGCAAGGTCCCTAGTCGGCTCCAAGGAATATGGAGACGAGAGGAAACCCTACCTCGGTAGGAATGCAACTAATATGGGAAATATCGATGCTCCTATGCGCACCGGAGTGCATGCACAAACTAGCCTAGCAGCTATCAATCAATGAGCAAGTATACACCTGAGTAATAAAAGCATGGTCATGCAATAATAATAACAAGATGGTAGGGGGAGCCAACGAACAGCACCAGGAGCAATACATATATCAGCCAAAACACTAAGCAAGAAGACAGAAATGCACTGTGACAGGAGATGCGTGGTCCACCTCTGACCGCTCTAAGTACTCAGACGGTCCAATTTCAGCCGTAATGCATGGGCAGAAAGCAAGGGACATACCAGACAGACGGCCTATGGTCAACCGCACGCGTGTTTGAACCGCCGCCTCACAGCCGTGTATCTGCCACCAGAAAGTACAGCGTACCTGTGCCTGGGCGCGGGGCGGTTGTGTGAAAGCTGCTCAAATAGATGGACGGCGTCCAGGGAGCCGTCTGCAACAGGAAAGGCCGGGATAGATCAACCTGAAGGCAGAGTATATGAGCGGTGTAGAATCAACCGTGCTGATGGTTAGACGGCTCTGGACGAACCGCGCGTGAACCAGAGGACAGAAACCGCATCCAACCTGTAAATCACTCCAAGAAGAAAACCTTGACAAGGACTAAGAAGGGTCAGCAATTCAAAAGCACGATGGGCACTAGGCGTCCCACCGTGATCGCCACAAAAGGGGTGTAGATATATATTTCTCTCCTCTCTCTCTCCTTTCACTAAAGGGGTCAAAAGTGCGCCAAGTGCATGAACAAATGAGAGACAGAAGAGGAAATAGGGAATGAAGCAAAGTACCGTGATCGCCACCAAGATGCCGTACGCGACAGGCACGCCGTACCTTGGAAAATGGGGAGACACTCGCCTTGGTGCAGCGCTGGGGATGAACGGCTCGGGTAGGACCGCCCTGGGATGAGCGGTCTTACGATAGACCGCCTTGGGACGCTGCGAGGGACGCGGGAGGAACTGCTGCAGTGAGATGGACGGCGCTTGAGGGACCGCACTACAGTGAAGGACGGTTGTTTATGCACCGCGCGGAAAGTTGAACGGTTGGAGGATGACCGCTCAATACCTTCACTCAGCAAGTTGAGAAGGGCTCGACCTCCACCCTCTCCGGCCGGCCAGAGGGGATGGGCCTCGTGCTGATTAGATGCTGACCTGCGAAACAACGTAGAGACACAAAAAGACACCCAAATTAGACCTTAATGATGCGGTACATATTCAAAAGAGAAGAATTAAGCATGAACAAATGAAAAGGGGAATACCTGGGGGGTTTTAAACCCCTAGGGTGACAAAAAACGGGATGGTTGTGTGCATGTTATGAGAAGGAGGGGGTACGCGGGTGAGAAACAAAGCATGCAATGAAAGAACACAGCAAAACTATGAAATGAAAAACTACGAAGACTGGGCTACTCCCTTGACCGGAGGCTCATGCGGACGTAGAGAGCCTCCCTCCTTGGTGCTGGGTCGCTCAAGAATGCGGCAGGGCTTCGCCGTCGATCAAAATCTCCCCCCCTTCGATGTCCGGCCAATAGGGTCTATTTATAGAGCCTAGAAAGCCAACCTCGAAATTAGGGTTTAGAGCCATTTTCGGGATGAAATTATTGAAGATAAATCGTAGATAATACAATCATCTCTCACCCAGTCGAAACGGCACTTAAAATGGTTGATTATCCGCGGAGAAATCGCCAAAATAAGTTAAGGATAAAACCATGGAGAAAAGGATTAAAATATGTTAAAATTCAGCAACCGACGGGATGAACGGTCTTACGATAGACCGCTCAACCAGGTGGGCGGTTATAAACTAACCGTCCATACCCGTCGGTGGAAATTCAAATAATCAGTAAATAATCCCAATTATCTCTCGAACTGGCCGAAACATCCGCCGTGGGACCCTGAACACATGAACGGTTTAATGGAGACCGTTTGAGTGTAGGGCGGCACAACCACGACCGTTTTATCCTGTCGGTGATAATTCAAAATATTTGGATAATTATCTGAGAAAACGGGCGCGCGTAGGACTCTGAGATATAGGCGGTTGGAATAGGCCCGTCCATGAACTTGAACGGTCCTGGTCACACCACACAAAATCCTGTCGGTGAATATTCAGAAAATCCTCAGAAATTAGCCGAAATGTATGAACGGTCTGGTATCAACCGCCCCAGTCGTGAACGGCTGATGTGGGACCGTTCATGATCTTGGGTACCTGATGTTTATAAAACAGTTCAATTAATCAAAGCCAAGGTCCGATAAGCCCTGAATGGATACGACCTTTACCAAGGAGGGAGGCTACCCATAAAATGGGCCCAGGATGTGCCACAAAAAATGGCCCAGCAGATAATGGACAACTTAAGGCATCAATCAAATGGAGGTAAGAGAAACGGCTCAACTTATCGGTATAAAACGGGTGTCAACAACATGCAGTCACTCAATTATTACAAAAATATGAATATCGAGGAACTTGGTTAAACGTGGTTGGCTCTAGGGCTACGTTCATAAAGGACGCGGTCAGTCGCGTGGCCGTGATCATTCAGAGACAATCAGATAGCTAAGACAAAATCTGGACCGAACGCGGTCGACAGACCCACCGCGATCAGCATAGACGCGGTCGGTCATATGGTCGCGATCCAATCGGGTATTGAAGAGAACGCGGTCGGGGTCTCATCACCCTTCTCAAACAGAACTTGAACGCGGTGCCTATGGAGGCCACGTTCAGAACAGAGACAATAGAACGCAAACAAAACCTCATGCTGTGTACCCTCTGTGATTTTGATGATGTCAAATTTATGTCTCATCATTTATAATCTTGATGATATAACTGTGATGCATGAATTAATGAGCTCATCAAACATATATATAAGTCTGAACAATGTCAGTCAGAATAGGTTCCAAAGATACATCAAAAAGGCATGAAACGATAGTCAACGCTGGTGACAAAAGTCAACGCCAGGCAGGTAAAATCACTATTCATCTAAGTCTGAAAAATACAGGTCAGTGCTTAATCCCTTCCTTATTAAGGTTAACACTTTGTCTTACAATGTTGCACGGTCATTTTATCAAATAGCTGGCATGCACACCTAGGTTGATGCACATTTTGCTTTGTGCATATAGGAGGTCCGAGCATATCACTGATTCACATTGCATTGTAAGGCCATTATAGGTCAGTGCACATTCCTATTTGTGCAAGACCACGGTCGGTGCACATTTACCTTGTGCATCTCATAGTCAGTGCATATGCATGCATATAGACGACCAAGGTCGGTGCAAGTTACTATTCATTTGCATGGTGCATGACAGAAGTCGGTGCATGTTTTTATGCCAAGGCTTACACACTACGTCAGTGCTAGTTGTGTATCTCGCATACAAACTACGTCGGTGCTAGTTGTGTATCTCGCTTACAACGTCGGTGCTAGCTGCATCTAACGTCGATGTCAGTGCTTATCTTTGAGCTTTAAAGTCAATGCATATCCAAACGTGTTCATATGGAGGTCTATGCATGCTTGCACGCAAGCACATGAAGGTCTGTGCTAGTTACTGTTGATGCAAAGCTAGGGTCAGTGCTAGCTGCGCTACTTGCATACCCAACGTCGGTGCTGGCCGCGTCTCATGCA
The DNA here is from genome assembly GCA_022559845.1 of Amorphophallus konjac. NCBI lineage: Eukaryota > Viridiplantae > Streptophyta > Magnoliopsida > Alismatales > Araceae > Amorphophallus > Amorphophallus konjac. The sequence goes on from CM040121.1 coordinate 492,521,544, forward strand.
TATAGGTTTGTGCATATAAGCTCACATAGTCTGTGCATGTTCTACATCGCACACAACTCAGGTCAGTGCCCGTTGCTTGGCATATATTACAAGGTCGGTGCATCTTTTTCATTGTGCATATAGGTCTGTGCACTTGTTGCTTCGTGTCCTATACATGTTTTGCATATAGATTCATAAGTATGTGCATACTGCATCTAGCTTAATCAATGTCTATGCACACACTGTAGCAAGTCGGTGAACATCTTGCATATAACCATATAAGGTCTGTGCATGTCTGTTATAGGGATGACTTAGGTCGATGCTAGTTGAGCATACCAAGGTCGATGCTAGCTATTGAGGTCAGTGCCAACTGAACTCAGGTCTATGCTAAGTTGCATCAGGTGCATGATAGGGTCTGAGTCTGTCATATCTAATGTGAATGTTAGACTGTTCATAAGGCCTGTATTAGAAGACCATGCCTTGAGTACTAGGTGTAGACACGCCATTCCTGACGTCTCATGAGAAAGTCTCATATTACTATACAACGCCCCGCAACGGCTTACGCATTTTGAATCACTCGAGTGCTTCCTTTTCTTAGTGTTCTTCCGCCCTTTTCGGCATCCGGAATCGTCTCGTCACGGCATTCGGACAGCATCAACACCAGTCAGACGTATCAGAGGTTCGGAACCAAGAAGGGGTCTGCCGGGCAGCCGCCGACGCCTGATTCGAGGACCCGGGTGGGTCTTAATGGGGGCGTCCAGGCCCCTGGACGCCCCCATCTTTTTAATTTATTTTATTATTTTATCAGGGCCCAAAAATAAATAAAAATATATATATTTTAATGGAGGCGTCCAGGACCCTGGACGCCTCCATAAAAACTAATAATAATAAATATTTATAAAATGCCACTTGGCATAAAAGATAAAAAATAATAAAAAAATATATACATATTAATGGAGGCGTCCAGGCCCCTGGACGCCTCCATAAAAACAAATAAAAAAATTAAAATGCCAGCCCTGGTATAAAAGACAAAAGAAAAATAAAAAAATAATATAATTTTGGAGGCGTCCAGGCCTCTGGACGCCTCCATCAAAACCCTCACGGGCGCCGGCCACCGAACGACGGTTTGTCGTGTGTGAAAAAATCCAAATTATAGAGACGTCCAGTCAGCTGGACGCGCCCATTTCTGAATCACGAGGCGCCGCTCACAAAACCACGCGTTGTGCCAAACCGCGTGCGGCCGTCGTCGGTTTTCGGTGGACCTGCTTGAGGCGTCCGGGACCCTGGACGCCTCCACAAAAGTATTCCAAAAAAATCAATAAAAATAGAATAAAATATTATTTCGGCCCTGATGGAGGTGTCCAGGGTCCTGGACGCCTCCACCCTCCGGAGCCCTATAAATAGAGGCCCACCCCCTCAGTTCTAGGAGAGCTTCGAAGTGATCCGATAGGCTGCCGGAGCCCAGAGGCTACGGAGTCATTTTCTAACCCGTGGGTTCTTTTGTAGGTGGAGGTTCTGCCGGCTTCTCGGGTGCTCACGCTCGCGAGAGGAAGGTCGTCTTCATCCACCGCGCTTCCACGTCGTCCCCACGCTGCCGGAGCTCCGCCGGATTTCACCCTCGGCTCATCCAATAAGCCTTTTCTTCCCCTTTTTCTTCGTAGTTCTTTTGCATTCATCATCTCGCATCCTCTATCCCCCTTCATAAGGGCGCCTCTTCTTTTATACTTCTTGCATCCATCATCTCATTTTCCTCCTACTCGAGTCCGAGAGGGGTTTAAAAGATAACACCAACCAGGTGTGTGTCTTGCCATCATTTCGTTATTTTTATCGCAAGGATTTGAATACTACACCTCATCTTTCTAATCCACTTGTCATTGTTTGTCGTTGTTTTGCAAGGGTAGCCGAGGAAAGCCCTCTCCGTCGGCCGGCCGGAGGGAGAGGAAGAAGCAACCCGCCATCTCCCGCTCTTGAGGTAGGCGCGATCACTTTCTTATTTTGGGGTCTTTCGGCCCCTGGCGATCACATCTTATTTTCGAGGCCGCGGCGAGTCACTTCCCCAATGGCCGTTTAAATTTCTGTTCTTATATTCTCTTTATACTCTGTTATATTCTGCTCATATTCTCGAGGCCGCGGCGAGTCACTTCCCCAATGGCCGTTTAAATTCCTATTTTTATATGTTATATTCTTATCTATTCGTGTTCTCGAGGCCGCGGCGAGTCACTTCCCCAATGGCCGTTTAAATTCACGTTCTTATACGTTATATTCTTATCTGTTTGTGTTCTCGAGGCCGCGGCGAGTCACTTCCCCAATGGCCGTTTAAATTCCCGCTCTTTGTATTCTCTCTATATTCTGTCATCTTATTATCTGCTCATATTCTCGAGGCCGCGGCGAGTCACTTCCCCAATGGCCGTTTCAATTCTTGTTATTTAATTTTTGCACCATTCCCGTCCCCCCGAGGCCGCGGCGAGTCACTTCCCGCTATGGCCGTTTAAACCCCATATTTTGCTATATCACACTTGTCCCGCTCGCCCCGCCGGAGCAATCTCCCGTGGTGGCCCCTTCTCTCTCTTCTCTTATTTCTGTGTTGCAGCAAACAAACACCAAAAAGAAAGAAAAGAGGAGCCCGCGCGCGCTCCGCGTCCTCTCCGCTCTTCCCCGAACCGCGTGACGTCGCTCACAGATTGGCGATCACGGTGGGACCTCTACTGCTTCCTTTCGGCTACCCTTGCAAGTTCGGCACCATCCGTGCCTCTCCACCTTCGCGCCCGCGCGCGCCCCCGTTGTGCTCACGGCAGCACCGTCAGTTTTGATTGGTTCTTTGTTTATTATATGTCTGTTATTTCTGTTGTTTTCCCACTCCATATATCTGTCAGCATTCCATTGCATACATCCATTCCTCTTTTCTATCCTTTTTTTCATTTTTTGAGGATCACCCTTTCCCGGTGAAGGAAGGACTCTCCGTTTGGGAATTCCTCTCAACGGACTAGAATCTCCTACACTGGGACCTCCGTAAGTCCCCGACATCGAAGAATCTCCTCTTCGTTCACTGGGCTGGTTGTACCATTGAAGTTCCCCGGAGTTAGTCATTTCATTCGTGGTGAGACGAGAGACCCTAGCTGACACGGCGGTGAAACAAAAATAAACTAGGGTCCCATTTTGTGTGAACTTCAGATCTCGCTAAAAATACAAAAAAATCATCAAAATCAAAACACAAAAAAAGGGCGTAAAGGCATCCACTTGTTTGATAATCTCTGCTACCTACTTGCTAGTGTATGTTTTTGCGTTCTGGGAAAACTGTGAGCATGTCTCACGAGTCTTCTGAGGAAAACCACCCTAGTCGTGGTTTGACAGCCGACCCGCGAGTCTATGCTATGGACTCGGGTCCTTCTCATGACCCCTCACATGAGGTGCAGGTTATTGCTGGGGACACGTCCCTACCACAGGATATCTCTTCCTTACTGGGCGTCCTCGCCAACACGGAGCTTACCTCTGAACAGCTCCGGGCCTTCCAGGCCATTCTAAAGGGGAAATCTGTTTCCCCCACGCCCCAGGAATCAACTCCGGCCATCGCACCTCTCCAAGAGTCCGTGCAGGCCATTCCATCTCCTTCATTGGCGCAAGCCATCCAGTCTCCCTCGCTTCAAGGTCAAGCGAGCCAACAACCACCCTCATTCCAGTTCCCGTCACAATCTCAAACTCCCGTTGTTCCCCACACGCCGCTTCAGCCAGGGCCAACTGTCGGCGGTCCGACAGCTCCCTCTCATTCGGGGTTCCCCCCTCAAGTCTCCGGGAGACAGTTTCTCCCCCAGTGGCAAGTGCCACCTTCACCCCAGAGGAGCTCGCCCAATCGCTCCTCAATAGGTTCAACCGCATGGACGAGCAGTTTCAAAATCTGAGAAGGATGGTGGACGTGAAAGCCACCCCGGAGGTTGCTTTGCCAATCCTTCCCGTCATTCATCTTCCTCCCTCCGAAATGCCCACGTACCGCAGATACAATGGTACCGGCAACCCCTTCATTCATCTCAAGGATTTCATGTATGAGTCCTCTTACTGGCAAAACGATCAGAGGTCCCTGGCATACCTCTTTCGGAGATCATTGGATGGTCCCGCGCTTGAGTGGTTCTATTCTCTGGAGCCCCGCGAGGCCGAGAATTTTGAAATAGTCCAGAGAAGGTTCTTGCAGAAATATAGGGATAGGGTCGGTCCCTCACTCTCCATTACCGACCTAGTGGCCGAAAAGATGAAACCCGACGAGGATTTTGTCCGATATGCTGATAGATGGAGGTCTCTGGCGGAAAGAATAAGGGATACCCTCTCCGAGCCCGAACAAGTGAAGATGATTGTGTCTAATGCAACCCCACAGTTCAGACACGTCCTGGCCATGAATAAACTTACTACAATGGAGGAACTCTATGAAAGGGCCCGATACATCCAAACCCAGCTAAAAGACTCCCCCATCATGAACATGTTTGAGTCGCCGAAGCCCAAAGTGGTCAGAAAGACAGGCGCTGGTGTCCCGGGCGGAGCCACAGAAGGGGTCGTGACAAATGAGCAAGTCAGTGCGGTCAACAATGCCAACTATGCAGTCAACCCAAGGCCTCCACAAATGCCCCGACTTCCCCTTCAACCGGTCCTTTCCCTCTTCGTCCTCCACCCCAAAATAATCCACCCCAGGATAATATGCCTCCATTACGCCAACCCCAGCAACAACAACCACAACCTCAGCAACAACAACCACCGCTTCAGTACAACCAAGTTCCACCCCCGGGGAACTATGGTCCCCAACAGCAACAAAGGAGGCCGCTCGGTCCCAAGAGAGCCTACTATCCACCATTGCCGGAAACCTTAGCAGACATTTTTAATGCCCTCATGGCATCAAACCAACTCGCCCTACCCAGAGAAAGGCCCGCGTGGCCCCCCAATGTTGATACCTCCAAATACTGCGTCTACCACAGGCAGCCGGGACACACAGTAGATTACTGCTTCCATTTCAAAGATTACATCCATGATATGAATGATGAACATCAAATAGATTGGGATGAGATGAGACGGTACGTCGCGGCTCTCAAGGCTAGGAGACCTCCTCAGAGGCCACAGCAGCAGTTACAACAGCAGCAGCAGCAGCAACCACAACAACAACAGCAGCCTCAGCAGGCCCCACAACAACAGCCCGACATGGGAATAATCCAGAATCCATTACCAGAGCACCAACAGCCCAATCATCAGGTTAACCCCATCTCCTCCTTCCCGGAAGTCGGGAGAGAGCAGGTGTGGCACCAGGAAAGTACCTCCATTCTTTCTACCTCCAACCCTATCGTCATGCAACCCCCTCACCTTGCCCGGGTAGCACCTCTCTCTCATCAACCCGCGTCAGTATCACCATCACCATTTCCACTACCATTACGCCCTCTCATCCGCACCCCGACCTCCTATCAACCGACACTCTCCACTACGCCTTCACACCCTCTCACCTTCTCTCACTCCCCCACTTTACCATCCACCTCTACCACATTTACCCCTACGCCTTCTAAACCCCTTATCATCCGTCAACCATACATAACCCCGTCTTCTCCACCACATCACCACTAATGCCTTCAAAACCACTCATCACCCACCATCCACCTCAAAACCATTACCCGTTTCAAACCTTACCCACTTCCACTTTGCCTCCGCCTCCACCTTCCAGACCCCTTATCCTTCATAATCCGCGCGATATCCCCTCTACCTCCACCATGCCTCCACCTAACAAACCCCTCATCAGAATCCCTGCTCCCGTCATCACCCCTGCTTCATCAACCATTCCTCCACTACTACCCCTCAAACCCCTGTTAAAACCACTGCTACCCCCACAGAGGTACAAAAGCCGCAGGCAATGGTGCTCCGGAGTGGAAGGATTTTCCACAGGGTTTTCCCCCACAACAGTCAGAATCCTGAGCTATCTCAGCCAGAGAAGGATGATGGAGAACAACCAGAAAGAGCTATCCCTGGAACACAGTATGATCTATTGAAACACTTGGACAAGACACCTGCTCGGATCTCCATCCTGGAGCTACTTCAAAGATCCACATCCCACCAGGCAGCCTTAATGGAGTACCTTCAAAGGTCATGGTGAATGAAGACCTCCCGTGGAGAAGATTTCGACCGTCCTGACCCCAACAGACACACAACCGGCCATCATGTTCCACAACTACGAGCTCGCTCCCAAGGAAGCTCGGAAATATGCATTGTGCATTTCAATAAAAATTAATGGGGTATCCATAAACCCGTGTCTTGTGGACACGGGTGCGTCCATAAATGTGATCTCCATGAGCACTCTTCAGTTGTGTGGGGTCAACGAGGAACAAATAAGACCTTCCTCGATCACGGTCACGGCCTATGACAATAGCAAAAGGCCGCCGCAGGGGATGATTATTCTGAAGGCAGAACTAGGCCCCATGTCAATTCCCACGGAATTCCATGTCCTCGACATGGACCCCACATTCAAGGCTATACTGGGTCGCCCTTACATCGAAGCCATGGACGCTGTGCCTTCCACCAACCATCAGTGCATGAAGTTTCCTTACAATGGGAGAATTATTAAAGTGGTCAGTACACCTGTCCTTCACACAGTGGATGCTATCAACACCTCTCTGCCTTCTGTTTGGCCGTCTCATCGGCCCATATTGTCACTGCTGGACGTACGTGATCCATCTCATGTTCCACTAGCACCAAAGGAGCCGGTCAGGGCAACCACAACATCATGTCTCCCTTTTCACTCCAAAGGTTGGGAGATTATGAGGAACATCGGCTATCAACAGGGAAAAGGTCTGGGCGCACAGTTACAGGGTATGCTCAAGCCGCCAAAAGAAATTAGGCCGAACCGTAGGTTTGGCCTAGGCTTCAAAGGACCGTTCAAGGCAGATTGGAAGCCCCTCACGTGGACTCTATCAAACCACTTCAACAGAGGGCCCGTTGTTCAGATGGGAGATCACCCACGAGAAGCATATGGGGGATCACATGCTGTATATTTGGCTGAAAAATGTCCGAGGATCACCAAAAGAGGCAAGATCAAGGATCCGGAATGCGAGTGGGACAAATGGTTCGACATACGGGACATTTCCGTTGCACTGGAAAGGATGTTCTCGTCTCCGCAGCTTGAAGGACCACCATTGATCTCCGAAATACCAGAGAATATTACCACTCTTGCCAAGGTTCCAAACTATCCTCGTCCTCGCCAGAAGGACCCTGTCATCGACGGATCTTCATCCGTCCTCAGCATTACCGTTGACGGCTCATTAGCCGCCATCTTCTCCATCCACTCGTCTCAGCCTTTGCTGATATCTTCTTCCTGGGCCAGACAATTGTCTGATGATCTTCCCAGGTCCCCTTCTTTGCTTACATACCTGCGCGGGCTTTTCAACCCGCGCCAGGTCTTCAACCATGATCTGCTCTATGAGCCTCACAATCCTCTAGCCATAACCCCTTTTCTCTCTCCTCCAATCTCTTTTCACTGCTTTGTCATTAAAAATGAAAACGAAAAAAAAACGTCAATTTTCAAACTCCCCAACAACACATCTTCGTTGAGGAAACCTCCTACATCTCCCACGGGTGCGTACCGCCTTGCGGACCACCCGTCCAAGGTCCGATGAGCGACCTTTTCTACCCCTCCTCTGAGGGGTCTTCTCCTGTACATTCTACACCATCCTCTTCGTCTTCCTCTTCTTCTGTAAATATTGTCAGTCAATCTAGGAATGATAGGCCGAGGGTAGTACCTAGGAAGAAGTCCAAGGGGAGGCAGATCCCTCGTCGATTCCTTCTGGATTTGGCCGCCAGGTGTCAGGCCCTTCTTGCCATCCCCCAGTTGTTAGAAAATCCCATCCAGCTACCCGAAATAGAATGCGAGGGCGACTGTGCATCTGATGAAGGGTATGGAGTCTACGAGATCACGGATGAAGAATGCCCCACTGAAGATGAGGGTGAAGAATATGAGGATGCGGCGGGCGCATACGCTAGTGGAATGAGGAGATTCGACGAGCCGTCAACCGCCGTAGAAGAATCCACCAAAGAAGTCAACTTGGGAACTGAGGAAGACCCTAGGATCATCCTCATAAGTGACAACCTACCACCCTCTGAAGAAGAGGCATTAATTGAGGTCCTCAAGGAATATAAGGACACGTTTGCATGGAGCTACGAGGATATGCCGGGTCTGGATTCAACCTTGGTCGAACACCGTTTAACCCTAAAACCAGGGTCCATCTCGGTAAAACAAAGGTTAAGGCGTTTCCACCCTCAGATGGCTTTGAAAATGAAGGAAGAGGTCGATAAGCTCCACAAAGCCAGGTTCATTAGAGTCGTCCTTTATCCTCAATGGGTGGCGAACATTGTCCCGGTCATGAAGAAAGATGGGAAAGTCAGGATTTGCATCGACTTCCGGGACCTTAACCGCGCGTGTCCAAAGGATGATTTTCCCTTGCCTCACATTGATGTGCTGATTGATAACACGGCAGGCTACGAAACCCTCTCTTTCATGGATGGATTTTCAGGATACAATCAAATTCGTTTGGCAGAAGAGGATCAGGAAAAGACGTCATTCACTACCCCTTGGGGAACATATTGTTACGTGGTCATGCCGTTTGGGTTAAAGAATGCTGGAGCTACTTACCAAAGAGCGATGATGGCCATATTTCATGACATGATGCACATATATCTGGAAGTGTATGTGGATGACTTATTGGTGAAATCAAGGACCAGGATGGAACATCCAGAAGTTTTGGCTAAGGTCTTGCAAAGGTCAAGAGAGTTCCAATTGAAAATGAACCCGAAAAAGTGTGTGTTTGGTGTGTCGTCGGGTAAATTGCTGGGGTTCATTGTGAGTAAAAGAGGGATCGAGATTGATCCCGACAAAGCCAAGGCTATCAGGGATATGCCACCTCCCAAGAATTTGAGGGAAGTCCGAGGTTTAATCGGGAGGTTACAGTTTATTCGTCGGTTTGTGTCTCAACATTCACAAAGGTGTAGACCTCTCTACGAGTTGACCAAGCCAGGAGTAGAATTCCACTGGAATTCTAAATGTCAGAAAGCTTTTGAAGGGTTGAAGGAATATCTGGCTAGTCCACCCGTTCTCATTCCACCCAAACCAGAAAAACCTCTGATCCTTTACGTCTCAGTCTTGGATGACTCCGTGGGAGCCGTCCTCGCACAAGCTGATGAAGAAGGCAAGGAACGGGCAACCTATTACTTGTCCAAACTTCTCAATCCCTGTGAGCAGAAGTACACCGGCATGGAGAAAACCTGTGCTGCCCTCGTTTGGGTAGTGCAGAAATTGAAACACTACTTCTTGGCTCACGAGGTCCACTTGATTGCTCGATGAATCCTATCAAATTCCTTCTGGAGAAAGCCGTCCTTACGGATAGGCTAGCACGCTGGCAAAGTTTTCTCTCTCAGTTCGACATCACCTACATCCAGCAAAAGGCGATTAAAGGCTATGCCATAGCCGAGCATCTCGCTCACCATCCTCTTCCCAAGTTCGATCCCGTCCAATCAGAGTTTCCAGATGAGGAACTAATGTCCATCAACCAATCAGATGAGCCAATGTGGACACTATATTTTGATGGAGCTCTGAATTCTCAAGGGAGAGGAATCGGCATCGCCCTCCTGTCGCCTGAAGGCCTCACATTCCCATTGGCATACCAGCTCAAATTTCCAGTCACCAACAATATAGCCGAATATGAAGCTCTTCTAGCTGGCCTAGAACTCGCTCATTCTTTTCGTATCACTGAGTTGCGAGTCGTAGGTGATAGTCAACTCATCCTTCGCCAGGTGCTCACTAAATATCGCACTCGCGATCCCAAACTCAAGCCATACCAAGAACTCACTGCTGCCTTTGCCAAACTGTTCGCCAAACTGATCTTTGTTCATGTCCCTCGTCATCAGAATATTCTCGCCGATGCCCTCGCCTCGTTGGCATCATCCATAAGGTTCCCTCTAGGAAGATGGTTTAAGTCCATTTCCATCTACAAACTTCACGCCCCTGCAATCGATGATGCTTCCTACGTAAATATCAAAGACAGGATAGCAAGGAAGATCCTGCAGGAAGATATCCTTGAGAAGAGGGAAATCATGTTGGCAGAGGCCGAAGAAGAACTGGCTGATGAAGAGAAACCATGGTTCTATGAAATTGTCAAATACTGCCAAGATCAGTCTTATCCTGAAGGGGCCACCACAGAGGACAAGAAAGCCATAAGAAGGGTGGCTCAGAAATATACTTTGGTTGGAGGTCTACTCTATAGGAGGAGCCTTACTGGTATTCTGTTAAGATGTCTTGGTGACGATGAGGTTTGGAAATGTGTAGAGGAGACGCACTCGGGTGTGTGCGGTGGCCACGTGAATAGTCAGATGCTCGCCAAGAAGATCATTCGGCAAGGCTTTTATTGGCCCACTATGGAAGAAGATTGTGCTGTCTATGTCCGTAGGTGTGTCAAGTGTCAACTTCACGCCGATAAAATCCATTCACCATCTTCCTCACTTCATCCAATATCCTCCCCATGGCCTTTCTCCATGTGGGCATTCGACATCATTGGTCCCCTAGGTGATCCCAATTCCCTCACCAAGCAGAAATCTTTCATCCTTACTGCGACGGAATACTTCACCAAATGGGCCGAAGCCGAAGCTTACGCGGAAATCAAGGCGTCAACAGTCTGCAAGTTCATCATGAAGAACATCCTCGCCAGATTCGGCGTCCCAAGCACGATCGTCACCGACAATGGGCCACAGTTCATTTCTCAGGACCTACAGGACCTCTGCAAAAGGTACGCAATTGCATTGCATCATTCATCGCCTTATTACCCACAAGGTAACGGCCAAGCAGAGGCCACCAATAAAACATTGCTCAAAATCATCAAAAAAACCTGCGAGTCTAGTAAGTTTTCAGACTGGCCAGAAAAGCTTATCGAAGCCCTATGGGCCTATCGCACTTCAATCCGTACCCCCACCGGGCAGACTCCATTTGCCCTCACTTATGGTATGGAAGCGGTAGTCCCGTACGAGACTCTGATCCCTTCTCTCAGGGTACAATTGGACGAGGACTTTCCCCTCGACGATCGTCGTAATTCACTCCTCGCCCAGTTGGAACTCTTGGATGAGAAGCGACTGGCCGCTGCCGAACACGCGCGTGTGTATCAAAATAGACTCGCTCGCTTTTACCAAAAGAAAGTCGTTGAGAGAAAATTCAAAGTCGGTGAGATGGTCGTAAAAAGAATTTTTGTCAAACCTGGAGGGCCGCGTTCTAAGCTCCAACCCAATTGGGAAGGACCATTTGTAATTCAAGCCGTGTACCCTGGCAACGCCTACAAGCTAGTCAACGCCGAAGGGACCGAGTTATCCCACCCTTGGAATGGGCTTTATCTTAAGAAATACTACCCTTAGCACAAACAAAAAAAATGATGAAAAGATAAAAACATCAAAAAATAAAGAAATATTGAAAACCACTAAAAATATGGAAAATTCAAAATGCCGATGCCCGGCAGTCACCATATAGTTAAGTCCCTGCATCTAACCTTCATGTTAGGATAGGGCCCATTAAGGCTTGGTAGGCACCGGGTCTTGGTTTGCCAGAACCGTGGAGACCCCTGTCCGGCCACGTCGGCCTATGCTCGCTCGAAGGAAGCTAACATGTGTTCACTTATGTATTTTATTCAAAAAAGTTGGCAGCATCACCTACGGTAGGGCCACACCTAGAAGATCTCCGGAAGCTGTAATCTTTATTCTTTTCTCTTCGACCAAATGAGACAGTCGGCGCCCTTAAAACGCTGAGCATGAGAAACCGAAACTCAAACCCCAAGGGCAAGAGTAGGATCCATTTCCTCGAGCATCGATCAGTGCACGAGAAGAGGGCAGTGTCCCCGCAGGCATACAAAAAGGGAGCCCACAAACGTCAAACGACTATATCTCCCTCACAAAAAGAAATACAAAGTCAAAATCAAGAGAAAAGCCTGGTCGTGACCGTGCCTGGTGCGATAAACGGAACCCCTCAAAGCAAAAGTCTGAATCCACAAAGGGGGCCGTGGAATGTAAATGCTCGAGATTTGGTCCGAAGTTGTCTGAAAGGAAAGAGTTAATGGGCCCTTATTCGCTCGCCGGGTTAACGGCTTTGCCGGTCCTCTCAGGAGGTTTATCCCCTACACTCTTCCTTCTCCCTCTAAAGATGAAGGTTCGATGGAGTTTCTGAAAGGTGAAAACTGCCCAGGGTCTGCGACCTTATTTTAATATACACATTTGGTTGCCTACTTTGAAAAGCAAAAGCTATCGCTGCGAAGGAGTCTCTGTGTTTCTGGCTGGTCAAGACCCCTGTTTACCACCTTGATGTCTTCTTGTTTAACCTCGGGCTTAGGCCAATGCAAGCGCGTCACCTATGGGTGCGACGGCGTCTGATTCCGGGTCAGCGTCGCGCGGTTGGTCGTTAGGGTTCCAGGGTGTTCCATCATATACCATCTAGAGTTGTGAGGAAATAGACCCGGGTCGGGCAAATCATTTACCTCAAACACCTTTTGGGTGAATCCCTGTGGTCGGAAGCGACTGGGAGCCTAAGCATGGCATGACGGTATTGTCATCAGGGTAAGTCTTAGCCGGCGGGATCATCATTCGAGGGGTCTAGAGGCCCAAATCAACCTAGATGTGCACTTAGGATACCTGGGAGGTTAGTAAGAAACCCCTGTTCTCACGAAGGTCAGGTACCATTTGGGTGCTTGCCGGGCGTTAGCAATAAAAAAATCGAAATGATAAAAGCAAAAAAAATGGAAAAGAGAAATGTACATATTTGCAAACAAAAAAAATCTTTTTATGATAAAACAAAAAAATATCAAATATAAAAAAAGAAAACAAATCAATTTTGCATGATTACATTTGCGTGCAGCATCTCACTTTTAATACCGCTTGCATTCGTGTGCTTGCATGTCGCATTTATCATCACCGCATCTTTCCCTTGCCTTCGTTAAATAAAGGCTTGGCCCCTTGACCAGTTATCAAGGACAGTCACAGTGACCATTTGCTTATTGAGCAAGGGGCCAAGTCAGAACAGAAATTCTGATTTGTTTGTTTCAGTGATATGTGCAGGGATTCAGGCAACTGAAGCAAAGGTGAAAAACAAACAAACCAAACCTTGTATTTTATTCCAAAAATTAAAAAAATTACATCAAGTTCCGCCCTCTCTCTCTGCATCACTCGTCCCACTACTCTCCGGGCAAAACGCTCTCAAAGGTGCTACCCAACTACGAAAAGCGGTACTCCTACCGCTCTGTACTCCCCTTCCTATTCCCACATCCCGGCGTTGATCCACGGAAGCAGCAGAGAAGCTACCAACACGAAAGCCACGCTCTCGTGCTTTTCGGTAGCGCTCCTCACCATCTCTCAGCCACTGTTCAGCAAGACCAAGGCTGATTCGGAGTTCGAATAGTTGGGCCTCCATGGCCCTTCGTTCCTCCCTTTCAGCCAAACTGTTGGCTCTTTCTCTCTCTGCGTCTCTTTCTCTCTCTGCCCGTTCTCTCTCACGGTCTTCCCTCTCCAACTGGAGAGTGATCCTCAGTTCCATAGCATCCCTGGAAGAGTCGTCATCAGGATGACGCCGCAGTTCCCTCTCCAGTTCTGCTATCCTAGCCTCCTTCTGCGCAGCTTGGGCAAGCGCTTCTTCCGTCTCCTTTTCCTGCCGAGTGTACCATCTCAGATACGCGATAAGGCGTAAACAAGAGAACTCAACGCTGAAACTTTACCTGTATACAGAGCATCCCTTCTGCCTCCGCAGCACGCTGCGTGGCGTGAGCAAGTTGCTCATGAAGCAAGTCAAGTTCTGAGGTGGGAATCCACAAGCTGGAAGAGGCACCACCCACTCCCATCGCTGGGGAAGCCGCGCCAATCTGGGCATGCTACGACCGCATGAATTAGCAGCCAACATCTGGAATCTGGGGTTTTAATTAGGAACGTACTGTACACCTACCAAGGCGCTCGTAGCTCCGCGGGCATCGCCCGACTGTTGTTCCATCTCTGCCAAGCGAGTTCGTAAATTCGCTATCATGGCATCCCGGACATCCTGCAGTCTTACAAGTCAGCATTTTCACCAGAAAACCAAGAAAAGGAAAAAGAAGAAAAAAGAAAAAGGGGAAACCTACCTCCGCAAGTCCCCGGGGTTGGAGCCGCTCTGCGTACTTTATCTTATATAGACGCAAGTAGTCTTCGCTATCCCGCGCCTGTGATTCTACAATCATGCCACCCCGTTGCCAATCTTCGTACTGTTCGGGGAATCGCACGCGCCAGTCAATGCAGGTCGGCGGTCCCCGCGTCTTCCTCCCGACACGAGGTGGCGCAGCTGAATCCACCCATTCTTGAGCCAGTCCTAAAGTCCTCATAACTAATCGTAGCCGAAGTGGCTCGATTTCATTCAGGCAGTGCATCCATAGTTCCCGTCCGAACCGGGCACGACTTGCTAGAACCCACGGCTGGTCGGCATCGACCATGTCTGAGTAGGGTCTCCAGTTTACCATCGCTGCAGGGAACTCCTGTAGCTCTCGCCTTAGCACCATCAGTTGGTAGGTTAGGGGTGCCGCACTCATGATGGGTTCCCACCGCCTGGCTAGCGGCACCATCGCAGGTCGCCAATGCCGAGCTCTCCCCATAGGGAGGTAATAATAGCTCCACAGCTGCTCGGCGCAGGCCATCAGAACTTTGCAAAAACACAAAAAAATACAAAACAAGCAAAACCAAAAAAATACCTGGATGAATGGTGTGAAACCACTCACAGTCATCTCACGATCCGTTTCTTGGAATAGGCCTGCAAACAAGTGTGCCAGCATGGCGGCTCCCCAGGCATAATACCCTACTCTTTCAAGGTCTGACAGCAGCTCCAGGAAGCAACATTGGATACCGTCCCCTTTCGAGCCCAGTACCAATCTCCCCAAAAGGAAGAGGAGAAATCTCCTCAAATCTATGTTGCATCTTTCCCAGTCGCCGAAATCTGTGCAGTACACGGTGCGGCATCCTATTTCTATCCTTTCCATGAACTCTTCTGAGGATTCATCGTCCCGCCGACGAGTGTCGGTGAGCCCTAATGCATCCATCAGGGACGCCCTAGCTACCGACCTGTTTTTCCGACCATCCAGGTCCAAACCCAGTAACTTCTGGGCACCTTCTCTATAGTCCGCGTAAGTGACTCCGGTCACTGCCTCGCCCTCTACCTTCAGGCTTGTGATCCGGACCACATCCTCCAAGCTGGGCACCATGTGCCCCCAGGGCATCAGGAATGCCCGGCTCACTGGGTCCCATCTCTCACACAAGGCTTGGATCAGGACTAGGTCAAGCTGGATCGGCTCGATCCGAAGGAAGGTACCAAATCCCATCACGTCTAGCCTCGCCTTCTGAAAATCTGGGAGGCCCCTGTACGCTGCTACTACCAACTCCCATAAGATTTGTGATTTCATCACAACCTACACATACAAGGAATGGGGGTGAGGTTTGGTCAGAAGAAAGGAAGAAAGAATGAGAAAAGGGCAAGAAAACTTGGCTTACGAGTTGTGATTGGGCCCTTTCGCTGAAGTGCCCTTCAAGGTCTGAAAGCCTCCTGGAACTACTACCACTGGACCTGCTTCTCTTCGAGGAATGGGAAGATTCGCCCTCCATCCAACTCTCAGAATTTTGAACTCCTCCTCTCCCGTAAGAACTTGTGCTCCTCGAGTTAGCTCTCGATATACCTGGGAGATAAAAGGGACAAGAATTTATAGAAATGGAAGGAGTGCGGGCCAAGATTGCCTCCATCACCTGTCAATGATAGCCCTCGCAATGAGGCACCTGCCAAGCGGTCCCATGTGTCGCTTCACCGCTCGCACAGGGTGATTGACTGGACGAAGAATAGGACGAATAGCCCCTATGTTGTCTAGGGATACCCTATCATGATTTGGAGGACGTCCGCAAAATTTGACACAGCATTCGGGAAAAGAAACTAGGGCCGTCAGTATTGACTTCGACGGCAGATTCCCGTGGAAAATGGTCACAACAAGACGCGATTCTCCGCTTGGAGCGGAGTCTCGGCAGACCCATCACATGGGAACAGTGCAAAGGAGAAGAAGTGTAGGGAAGAAGGAACGCACAAAAGAACAAATAAACAGCAGAAAATCAAATCACTCCATTCATAATTCTACATAAGCTGTCACAAACACTACAATCATAGAGAGGTGGCGGGTCCACTAGCTCGCCAATCCTCACCATCACTCATCTCTCTGGGCACTCTCCTCCTCTCCCCCGAGGTGAGGGTCCCTCAGAAGCCTCCGGGATCCCCGTGCAGTAGCACCTGCCTCGCCTCTGGGCGCCTGCTCCGCAGCAGTGACTCGCTGCTCCTCCCCTGGCGTGGCAAAGAAGCCACTGGCGGCAAAGCGACCGGACTGGCGGAGTCGCTCCCCGAACTCTCGCGCTCTCTCGTAGCGCGTCTCCATCCCTCCTAGCCTCTGCACGACGGCCTGAAGGCCCAGCTGGAGCTCCCTCACTTGGGCCTCCAAGGCCCTCCTCTCGGTCAGATCCCGCTGTCGCTCGGACCTTCTCTCGGCTTTCTCTCTCTCTGCCTCTCTCCTCATCATCTGCAGAAGAACCCTTAACTCCAGGATGTCTGGAGAAGGTCTCTCCTCACCACGATGCCGCAGCTCCGCTACAGTCGCCACCCAGGCGTCACGCTCCTCTTCCGCCCGGGTCGCGCGGGCCACCGCACCGGCAAGTTGCTCCCGGAGGGAGGCAATCTCGAGAAAAGGGGCCGAGGAACTGGAAGATCCGCCAGCCACTCCCACCGTCGCTGTCTGCTGGGCACGCTGGAACAAAATAAACAACGGCCGTCAGTGAAACTCCAAAATCTGAAGTTAAAAGTGCGGCACATAACTTACCAGGAGCGACAACTCATGTTGAGCGACGGCCAGCTGCCGCCTAGTCTCTGACAGTTGGGCGCGCGAGCCGCCGATGCCACGCGTGTCCCCAGCTTGGGGAAGCCCCGCGTAGCTCTCTCTCTGCCGCCGCAGGAAGTCGGCACTGTCCTGCACCAGTATACCCCCTTGCTGTCCAGGGAGACGTACGGGCCACTCCTCGAGCCTCGCCTTGCCGCGACTCTCCCTCCTGACGCGGCTCGGCTCGTCCGCACTCGCCCACTCATCGGCCAGACCCAGGGTCCTTGCCATGTCCTGCACCAAGAAAGGGGTCCCATATCAGTCAAAAGGAACGCGTCCCCTGTCTAGGACGCGTCCATCATTTGAGTGCAACACTCGCCGAACCCTTTCCCCCTCGCGCGGCTCGCTTCAAAACCCAAAATGAATTAAAAGAGGAAGAGATCGAAGCACCTACCGAACCGTGTTCACCTCCTCCCACGCCATCGGGCCCCTCAGGTCCCTCGGGGGCCCGGAGCGGCCCTTCCTCCTCCATGGACGCCGTTCCGTGCTCGGGCGCGTCCCTCCTTGGGCGAGGGGTCCCGCGTCCCTCTCCACCTTCACCGTGGTCAGGCCCACCGAACTCCATCGATCAAAAGAGGAGGAAGACGAGAAAAGGGGCAAGCGAGTTTCGGCAGAAGGCGGGCTCGTTTGCGGGTAAGGCACGGGAGAAGAAAGGCCACCCGACGCTTTAAATTTGAATTCAAGGATTAAGACGCGTCCTCGCGCCTGGACGCGCCCAAAAGGGGGAAAAGGAAACAAAATCCCCCCGTGCAAAGCGTAGTTCCCCGCTGTTCAGGGCAAGGTCTCGCGGAGCGTGCCTCAAAGGACAACTCAGTGCAAAGAAGAAAGTGTGGGAGAGAGAAAGGTACACACAACACAAAAAAGCCATTTCCATTTCATATAATAGCCGAAAGTACATCATACAGTGAGAAGGGTGACGTACAAGCAACTCTCTAACTCTCACCGTCACCCTCCTGGTCATCTCTCTCCTCCCTCCTCTGCCGGGGATCCCTAGGGGGCCTCTGCGAACCCTGAGAAGCCGTGCTCGCCTCGCCCTGCAGTGGCACTCCAGCCTCGAAGGCGCGACGACGCTCCTCGGCCGAAGAGACCAGATAGCTGCCCATGGAAAAAGAACCAGACTGACGAAGTCGCGCCCCGCGTTCCTTCGCCCTCTGGTACCGCTCCTCGCTCTCCCGAAGCCTCCCCTCCGCCGTGCCGAGACTCAATCGGAGCTCCAGCAGCTGGGCCTCTAGAGCCCTCCTCTCGGTCTGATCCCGCTGTCGCTCCTCCCTCTCTCTCTCTCCCTATCCCTCTCTCTCTCTCTCTCCACGCTCTCCCTCTCTCTCTCCACGTTCTCCCTATCCCTATCCCTCTCCTCTCTCTCCCTCATCGCCTCTCTCCTCGACAGCTCGAGGGCGATCCGCAGATCTAGCACGTCACGAGGGAGCTCCTCAGCCTCCCGTCGACGCTCCTCCTCCAGCTCCACAATCCGGGCGTCACGCTCTGCCACCCAGGCGTCACGCTCTGCCACCCAGGCATCGCGCTCCTGCTCAGCACGAACAGCACGGGCCAGGGCCTCCCGAATCTCGGCCACCTGTCAAAGCACGCATGCACCGTAAGAGAACAGTGATAGAAGGAAAGCAGCTAGAAGAGGGTCAGGGCCAAGCAAGCACTCACTCGAGCCTCGCGGCCACGTTCGGCCTCCTCAGCCCGAGCCACCGCATACGCCAGCTACTCCTGGAGGGCAGAAACCTCCGGAGGAGGGCCCCGCGAACTGGAACCCGCTCCACCAGCCATCCCGGCTGCCGCTGTCTAGTGGGCCCGCTGAAACACTGGGCAAACGTCAGTCAAAGGCTAAGCATCAAAAATCCAGGTCACAAAAAAAATGCATCACATAACTCACCAGGATCTCCAACTCCTGTCGGATGGTCACCAACTGTCGCCTGGCGTCCGCCAACTGGGCCCGCAGGTCGGCGATCATGGTATCACGAGCATCCTGCATTACACATAAGTTAGTGTCCCATGCATATACATATAGAAAGGTGGAGCAATTTCATTTCACTTACCCCTGCCATACCACCCAAGGAGAGGCGGTCCCCGTACGTAGCTCGATACCGTCTCATGTAATCTGTGCTGTCCTGTACATGGGACACCACTGGGACCCCGCCCTGCTGCCAGTCCTGGTACTGTGCTGGGAAGCGCGTACGCCAGTCCACAATCTTCGCCTTCCCCTTGGTCTTCCGCCCAATGCGGGCCGGCGCATCTACGTCAACCCACTCCTGGGCCAGCCCCAACGTCCTCATGACCAGTCTAAGCCGCAGCGGCTCAATCTCGTTCAGACAATGGACCCACACGTCCCGCCTGAAGCGAGGAAGACCCGCTACAACCCAGGGCTGGCCAGCATCGCCCATGCCCAGGTAGGGCCTCCACACCACCTGCATCACCATACATACATCATATTAGTTACCATTCAGTCACACGCATAAACACAAAAAAAATCATACGCATCATACCATGGCCTCGGGATACTCGCTCAGCTCCCGACGAAGTGACGCCAGCTGGTAGCCGTGGGGTGCTGCAACCACGACCGGCCTCCACTGCCGCGCCAGAGGCACGGCCCTCCTGTTCCCATGCCTAGCCCTCCCCATCGGGAAATAGTAATAGCTCCACACCTGCATCCATCATACATCATTAGTACAATAATTGCATATTTAACTGTGGGAATGCATAAATAAAATGTTTACCTGGAGGAAAGGTGCGAAGCCGCTGACTGTCGTCTCCTTCTCCGAAGTCTGGGAGAGATCAGCAATCAAATGGGCAAGCAGAGCCGCTCCCCACGCGTAGTGTCCCACTCTGTCCAGATCCGCCAAGATCCCAAGGAAACGGCAGTGGATGCCATCCCCCTTCGTCCCCAGCAGAAGGCGGCCCAGGAAGAAGAAAAGAAATCTCCGAAGATCTAGGTCCACCAGCTCCCTCTCGCTCGGATCCTGGGTGAAAGCTGCACGAGCATCCCCTCCAGTCGAGCCAAGAACTCCGCTCCAGTCTCGCTAACCCGCTGGCGCGGGTCGACGAATCCGAGCGCCTCCATGATCTCCACTCGGCCGACTACCCTGCTGTCTCTATCAGTCACGCTCGTCTCTAACCACAGCAGGTCCAGGGCACTCTCTCGGTAGTCGGGGTAGGTGACCCCGCTGACTGCCTCTCCGTCAACCCGTAGCCCGGTAATCCGAGCCACGTCCTCTAGTGTCGGCACCGTGTGCCCCCAGGGCATTAAAAAACGCCCGGCTCGGTGCGTGCCACCGCTCCCTCAGTGCCTGAAATAAGAGGAAGGTCGAGCCGGAAGGGCTCGATCCTAAGGAAAGCTCCAAAGCCCATGGCGTCCACACGCGCCCTCTGGAAATCCGACAGCCCACGGTATGCTGCCACCACCAAGGACCAGCTGATCCGGCCCTTCATCACGCCCTGCACACCACAAAAACCAACAAAGAACACATCAGCATCATGAACAGTAATAAACAATAACACTGTATATACTATTTATTCTTTTTATTTTATTTTTTTAAATATATATATATATATATATTGTTTTTTTGGAGGCGTCCAGGCCCCTGGACGCCTCCTTCCTATTTTCTTTATTTCTTTTTTCGAAAAAAATCCAAGAACCAAAAACAAAAAAATATATATATAATATATATATTATTATGGAGGCGTCCTAGGCCTTGGACGCCTCCTTATTTTTTAATTTTATTTTATTTTATTATTTACGTAAATAAATAAATAAACAAAAAGAAAAAGAAAAAGTGGAGGCGTCCAGGCCCCTGGACGCCTCCTTCTCTCACAACCCGGCCTTCTCTCACATCCTCTCGCACGCCCGTTTTAGTCTATTGAACCACAAAGTGAGAATTCCGAAGTACTTACCGGGTCGTGATCGTCCTCTCCCGCGTCACCAGCATCCACAGCCGCCTCCGCGGCCAGAAGCGGCACCTCCATCTCCTCCTCCGCAGCAATCTCCTCTGCTACGGCCTCCTCAGCATCGTCTCTCAGTCTCCTCGGACGACGAGCCAGTCGTTTACGCTTGTCTCCACCTCGGTTCGGGGCTCCTAACTCCATTGAGGCGAAGAATGGGTCTGTCTGGTCTGACCGGATCGTTTGAATGAACAGTAAGTGAGTAAGGGGGGGGGGAGCCCTCCCCCTATATATAGATTGAGCCTTAATTGGGGCGTCCAGGCGCCTGGACGCCCCCACTGTTTATTTTTTTTAAAAAAAATTCAAAAAACTTAGGGGCGTCCAGGCGGCTGGACGCCCCCAAACCAAAAAATTAAAAAATAAAAAAAGTAAAAACTTAGGGGCGTCCAGGACCCTGGACGCCCCCCAAAAAAAAAATTTTTTTAAAAAAAATTATTAAAAAAAATAGGGGCGTCCAGGCCTCTGGACGCCCCCATAATAAAAAAAAATAATAAAAAATATAATAAAAAGAAAAAAGGGGTTAGAGTATGTATATAATCCAAACAAAAGAAAAAAAGGAAAGAAAAAGAAAAATCACAAAAAAGATAATAATTAAGGGGACGGGGGTCCGAAACATCCAAATGCCAGATTTTATTCCATCAGAAAGCAGAATGAGCTACATCAGGGGTTTAGGCGCCTTAGGCCTTAACTTCCCCAGTTCGGTTACATAAGCCCTCCACGGCTCGCATTCTTCCACCACATGCGCTAAGGCCTTTCCCGCAACACTTGTCTTCCAGGGAGCTTTAATGGCCTTCGCTTCCTTCGCGTCCGCTTTAGTGCCCAACTCCCTCTTCTTCTAAGGAACGATGCCAGTCGGTGGCGGGAACGAATGGCGTGGGATGCCAATCTGGAGGCAGCACCGATGCGCATTATAAAGGACGAACTCGGTCGCGCCGATTAGTTGAAGATCAACTTCGGGAGAAGACCTCATGAGGAGATCTAGCGAAAGCAAACATGCCGGTGCGCAAATAAAAAAGCCTTGTGTCACGGTGCGGAAGTGAGACCGCTAGTCTTCACGTTTCTTCAGCCACGGAACGCGGTTCACTACAGTACCACCGAAGCCTAACACGTCGGCTATGTGATGAAGAGGGCTTTGTTGGAAGAGCTTCGAAGCGGTTGGCATTCCCTCGCGGTGGTCGAATTTGAAATGCAAATCCAGCCAGCAATTCAAGACAAGTGCACAACCAAATGGAGGCTTACCCATGCTCGAGGCAGTAAGACCGCTGTAAAGATAGGCAAGGACGGCGGGTCCCACCCTCTTTCCACGCCAGATCCCGCAGATAGCACCCAGTTGGTCTTCCTCCACCATGTTGTCGGTATAAGGGAACAAGAGAGCACCCGCCAGACAAATGGTGAACCCCTTCATGATTCCCTCCAAATAGTCATCGTCTGGTGACCCTCTCAGGGCGTCCATGACCCACTCCGCAAGCTTTTGGAGATCGATCCCCTTTTGAGTACGGACCTTTCGGGCTACGTCGGGCGGCATGAAGCTTCCAAGGACACTTTCAGAAGTCCCCCGTGTCAGCATCCGCATAGCCTTCACCTTCCCGTCACTCTTGAATTTCTTCAATCCGAGCAGAAGTTCCACCTCCTCGAGGAGGATGGTCACCTCGAAGGTCGGGAAGATAAAAGTGTGGGTCTGGGGATGCCAGATCTCCACTAGTGCGCCCATAGCCGCCCAGTCCATACGAATCTTCTCGTAATGCTTGGCATGAATAAGGAGCCCCTGCAAATGCCACTTCGAGAGTATGGCTCTCATGCCAATGGAGATATTGGAAGTTAGCTTTGAAAGCCATGGCAGTTTGGAAAACTTCCTCGGGCCTGGGAAGAGTGGATATGGCTGGAAGAGGAAAGAAATAAGAAATGAAGGACGTAAGAAGAAGGTTCACGTGGAGAAAATTTGAAAAGAGTCAGCTTACCATATGCGACATGATCGTCCCACTCAGATGACCCTCGAGGTCGGAGAGTCGCCTGATCTCGCTGCTAGGCCTGCTCCTCTTCATAACGCGGGAAGACTCTCCTTCCATCCTGAAATCTCTAGATTCTCCTCTCTTTCCTCTCCTGAGCTTCCAAAACCCACCTTGGTGCATTTGAATGAACTAGCCTAAGGGGAGTTCTTATAGGAAGGGAAGGGTGCTACAGGACAAAACATGTCACATCAGTGGTCATTGTCAAGATTTTGGTCTGGATCTCCCTTGAACTGTGGTGCGATTCTGCTATGATTCTGCTACTTTATGATGTTGCTAACATTTGCTGGCCTGTGCAGGTTTTACTAACGGACGTCTTTGTCCTATCTCCTGTCCCACCTTTCATTGGTTGGTCCCACCATGTCATGCATCGTAGTATATGATACGTACGCTACTAGAACATGCCGAGAACCGTGCGGCCCGAACGAATCTGGGATCTGAGTTCCCCTTCAACAAAAACGGTGATGATCCCGGAAGAATTTGGGTTGTACGGATAGGCCGTCAATTTGTGATAGAATAGGGACGACGGTTCCATTCAGTGAGTTGGTACGCGGATAAACGGGCCCCAGCCCAGTATCAGCTCACCGGGTCGGTATCCTGACCCGTTCTTCACAAGTTGACAATATTATCCTTGGCTATTTTCTATTTTAGTTTGTTTTAAATTTTTCTTTGAACCCAGCATGCATTCATATAGGACTTTGATTTATTGCGGAAGATCATTCAAGTGATTCGATTGTGAAAGCCGTTGTGCTCCAATTCCCACAAATATGAGATATTCCACTCCGAATGAAATACTGAGTTTCCTTGAGACAGCCCTACGCTGCTCTTCCAAAGGAGACCCTCAGATATTCCTTTACTTTTTTTGACCCACCTTGGCCGCAGCACTTCCACATTGGCTGGTAACCGCTCCCCAAAGGTGAAACCTCCGGTTTATGACCCAGGTACTTCCACACCGAGAAGTTGGTCTCCTTTTGTTTCGTGCCTGAGCGCACATCTCACCCTCCCTTATTTGATCTCCGTCCAAGCAATCGTCAATGTTAGAAAGACCTTCTTCAAGGTCGCCTCATTGAAACTCCAGGAAAGATTCCAAACAGTAACGTCAAAAGCGTGTCTCATCACACCTTGGCATCAACTTATCAGTCCGCTCCCACTTCACTCCACTCCACTTCGATACTATTCCACTACGTGTCGCTCCCTTGCAAAGCAGACGCCAAGGCGGGGCAGCTGTAGACACGACATTCTTGACGCCTCCTGAGAAAGTCTCATATTACTATACAACGCCCCGCAACGGCTTACGCATTTTGAATCACTCGAGTGCTTCCTTTTCTCGGGTCTTCTTCTGCCTTTTTCGGCATCCGGAATCGTCTCGTCACGGCATTCGGACGGCATCAACACCAGTCGGACGCATCAGGAGGTTCCGGAATCAAGAAGGGGGTCTACCGGGCGGTCGCCGACGCCTGATTTGAGGACCCGGGTGGGTCTTAATGGGGGCGTCCAGGCCCCTGGACGCCCCCATCTTTTTAATTTATTTTATTATTTTCTCAGGGCCCAAAAATAAATAAAAATATATATATTTTAATGGAGGCGTCCAGGCTCCTGGACGCCTCCATAAAAACTAATAATAATAAATATTTATAAAATGCCACTTGGCATAAAAAAAGACAAAAAATAAATAAAAATATATATATTTTAATAGAGGCGTCCAGGCCCCTGGACGCCTCCATAAAAATAAATAAAAAAATTGAAATGCCAGCCCTGGTATAAAAGACAAAAAAAACAAAAAATGATATATTTATGGAGGCGTCCAGGCCTCTGGACGCCTCCATCAAAACCCTCACGGGCGCCGGCCACCGAACGACGGTTTGTCGTGTGTGAAAAAATCCAAAATATGGAGACGTCCAGTCAGCTGGACGCGCCCATTTCTGAATCACGCGGCGCCGCTCACAAAACCACGCGTTGTGCCAAACCGCGTGCGGCCGTCGTCGGCTTTCGGTGGACCTGCTTGAGGCGTCCGGGACCCTGGACGCCTCCACAAAAGTATTCAAAAAAAAATCAATAAAAATAGAATAAAATATTATTTCGGCCCTGATGGAGGTGTCCAGGGTCCTGGACGCCTCCACCCTCCGGAGCCCTATAAATAGAGGCCCACCCCCTCAGTTCTAGGAGAGCTTCGAAGTGATCCGATAGGCTGCCGGAGCCCAGAGGCTACGGAGTCATTTTATGTGACGACCCGAGAATCCGATTATCGGGAAGGCCCGATAACCCGAGACTCGAACCGCCGCCCACGAGCCGGGAGGGCTCGGAAGGGCTAAAAGGAGTGTGGAGGCACAAAGAAATAGGAAATAAAGCAGGACAATTCAATAATTAACATAAATAAATAAACAACTACAACAGAGTCCAGTCCCCCAGAAAGTACAGTCTAAAGCAGTAAAACGTACCACATGCCAAGTGAACACTCGGCCCGGCAAGCTGGCAACTGAGAACCTCCGCTCCGCACCCTCGAACCTCGAGGAAGAACAGCTACACCTGAAAAGCAGGGAATGAGTCTCCAAAACAGAGACTCAGCAGGGATCCCGCGGAACCCCAACCGGAAACGACGGCGGTAGCGGAAAGGAACGCTACAACTACAGCAGGAACAACAAACCGGTGGCCGGTCAAAACTCGGCACTACAGCCAGAAACACACCCCAGACTCACGATCAAGGGCTACCGAACTACACTAGTATCGCTTATCGAAGTGAAAAACCCACGGCAACCACGCCGTAGAGGCCTGTCTCCCAGAACACGGCCAACCTGGACACGCTGTCAAAAGTGCAACCCGGACACCTGGTCACGGGTATCGCACGACAAGACACAACCTCGGTAAAGTCACTAGCACTAGCCTCACGGCACGAAAACCGACACGCGCCACGGCAAAACAATCGAAAACTCAACGGTCAACACGACCGAAACCCGAAGGTCGAAGTCACACGACTGACAGTCTGTCACTCTCTGTCCAGAACAGGAGTACCTCCCACTAGAAGAACGACCGGATGCGTCCGCTGACGTCTTACACCGCGTCACAAGTGTCTAGCTACGACGCCCTAGGCGTGAGACTCAGACACACACAGTAACCAGTACCACAACAAGGACTAGCTGGGGTCACGCTCGTCAGCGCGTGTCCTAAGCCCCCAACTACGTGTGCACACACAGACCATCTGCTCTAGGTCGGGTCCTCTAGCTGGCTTTCCCCCCCACCGGACTCTGGTGGCAAAGGCAAGGGGCCGACGGAAACCAGCCTAAAAACCGCGTCTCACCGGGTCGCGCTCTCCACCACTCCAAGGTGGGTCCGCACACGCGTGCGCAGGAAGCTACGACTAGTGGAGGATCACTGAGAGAGTAGACTCTCAAAACAACAGAAAACGACGTCCGAACCTAACGAAGTACGGGGACCATCCCACGTAGCAGCACCATCGCACGGTGACCACGATCGGAGAAGAAACGGGACGCACAGTCCACGGTCAAACACATAACCCACTCGGGAATCATCTTCCAGGAAGACTCACGACATGCGGGGGAACCCCACCGCACACATACCGATACACGGTGACTCGATCGAGCGAGAATACGGAAACCCGAAACGCCTGGGGTCACCCGGACTCACCAAGCCCACGGGCACGCTTATCGAGGTAACACGGCACCTCCAGACACCCCAAAACACGGTAACAAAACCCACGGGGTGCCCGGGACACTCACAAGGCCAAAGGTCGACCACTGCGTCACAACCGGGTCGACCGGAGACCAACACAACCCAATCGGAACACTAGTAAACCGCCCGGACCCTTACACTCACGAGCGCGCAAATCAAGGTAAACGGAACCCCCGGACACCCCAAAGACACGGTCACGGAACTCCACGGGGTGTCCAAGGCACACACGGCCCACGAGGAGCACGATCAGCCGCAGACCGCCCGCCCCGGGCAGCCCGGCTGGTCCCTCCAAGAACGCGCTATAGGTCCATAGCGCGTTCAAGCAGAACGCGCTAGGAGCCTATAGCGCGACAAGCCAGGTCGCGCTATGTTTCCATAGCGCGACAGTCCAGAACGCGCCGTAGCCCTATAGCGCGACAGGAACCGCCATACTGTTCATCTTCTCCGATGAACGCGCCCCGTCGGGGCGGCGCGACCCTCAAGAACGCGCTACTGGAAGCTAGCGCGTTCTCAGTCCGCGCCCGAAAACGGTAGAAACGGCGGGAAAATCCATTCCACGCCCCGATCACCCCCGGGTGATGGGGAAACAAAGGGGGAAACATTCCCCAACCCCTCTGGCACCGAGAGGACCCATTTGAACCCCAAAAACACGATCAAAACACAAGATTCGGCTCACACCCCAAAAACATGCATTTTTCCCAAATCACCCCGTTTAGCCCGCTCGGCTCACCACGGCCTACGAAACTCGTGGGAATTGAAGTACACGGGTTGAGGGTCCATCTCCCTACCTCCACCGAAGATTCGACGCACCGTGGACACCGATCCACGAAGAAAACGCTGCTTAAACCCTCGCCGGTTCACGATCCCACGAACCGCCTCCACCACCGCGATCCTCATCCCGTACCCGTCGCTCCACGCCCCACGAGCCACGCCGCCCCGCCCTCGCCGCCTCCGTCGGCCGCCCGGAGTGAGAGGGGGAGAGGAGAGAACGTGAGAGAAGAGAGAGGGAGGGAAGAGAGAAAATGAGATGGGGAGAGAGAAAAAGGAGGTTATTATATAGAAAATCCGGAAATTCTCGAAAATACCGAAAAATAGAAAATCACATTTCTGCGATCCTCGGAACACACCGATCGCAACGGTACCACTCGCGCCCTGGTGAACAGCCCGGTTCACCCGTAACGAGGTTCCGAAGGAATTACCGAAACACACACCGGGAATCGGAAAACACACGCGGAAAAGC
The DNA here is from genome assembly GCA_022559845.1 of Amorphophallus konjac. Lineage (NCBI taxonomy): Eukaryota > Viridiplantae > Streptophyta > Magnoliopsida > Alismatales > Araceae > Amorphophallus > Amorphophallus konjac. The sequence continues at coordinate 492,549,347 of CM040121.1, forward strand.
CGCGGAACGCTTCCGGGCCTCCGAAACAACTCCGGATCGCGCCGATCCGAACACGAAAGATGTCCGAAACGAAATTTCGGGCACTTCAGACTCGGACACTCTGAAAAAAAACCAGATCCAGGACCCATGAACAAGGATCCGAAAAATCCGGGGCATTACAGTCCTCCCCCCTTAAAGAAATTTCGTCCTCGAAATTCAGGACAAGCACAGGAACAGGGGAAGAACGCCGTAACTCACTGACAACGCCGTCAGAACCCCAACACAGAAAATCTTGATTCTCGCAAAAAGCACCGATCATGAGGGATACGGCCAGACCATAATCACGAACAACGCCACGCTCCGCACGCCGCACACACATCGGCCACTAGAGCAGGCATAAGACAAGGGCACAAGTCTGGTACCACCTCAAACACAACGGAAAACACCCACGGCATCGCTGTCACCCTCTCGCTCACCGAGGGAACGCAATCCTCGCCACAAGAACCAATCCACCGGTCAACGCCCACGCTCGGCGGACCAACCAAACGCCAGCTTCACAACCGCTGATCGATCTCACACCCTGCACCAGGGGTAACCAATCACTGAGCTTCCATCAGCTCACACCTCAGAAACGGCCACCAGAAGGCCTCGCTTGCACGCCGCTCCCTCCATTCTCGAACCCTTACAACCAGCATCTTCTGTCTCTGAAAAGACCATCCACTGGTCGCCAGACATTCGCCAACGGAAAACCTCCACCGGCCCAGCAGGCACGATCCAACACATGACAGGCCATCTGCTGACTCACGCACAGACCAACACCACCTCCAATCTCGAACCTCATGCCAACTCTACCTTCTCAGGGGAGCACGGCGAAACCACATGACTCCATCTCCACACGGTCCTCACGTCACTCGACTCAGACTTACGGGGAATCCTCCCTTGCTGGCCACAGACTGAGGATCAACATCCAACGCCAACGTCTCATCAGAGACCACTCTCCGACGCCAATCTCACGAAAAAAGGCCTCCGCCCACAGGCGTCACTCTTCCATCTGGTCTCATCAAATCCTTCGATCAATCCAAATGGACACCTGCCAATGCCATGAACCACAATATCTCAAGCAACGGCACGCCAACCAACATGTCTCACACCGTCGGAGACAACGCACACCGATGAACCAATCCTCCACTGCTCTACACTTCTCAGAAATCCACCCGCAGCAACCAACGCTACGATCCACGCACTCTGATCCACACGCACAGCCACCACAACGCCAACTCGAGATCCGCCATCTCGACAACCATCTGCAACCCCGCAGACTCCGATCCTCCACACATCGGGAACCGCGACACCAACCGCAAATCTCAAAAACAGCGCCCAGTTGACACTCATCCTTCCGGAATAGCGCCAACACCCTTACACATCAGGGAACGGGCAACGATTCTCACAGGCAACCACCTTGCCAAGACAAAGAGCACGTCTCGCACGAACTTCATGACACACAAGGCCAACCAATCCGGACACGCAATGCAAGACGACGAACCTTGGCCAAATGCAATCTCTCCAACCAAAGGAGAACCCAATCACACCTCCGACCAACGGAATGAAAACTCCACATTCGACCTGACCTCGAGCCTCGCGCATGCTGGGAACAGCACCTTCCAGCACCAAGGAAACCATCACTTCCGTCAGGTCAGCTCCTCCGACAACACTTACCAAGTGTCCCGTCGGACCATGATCACAACATCTCTCGATGCACCACCGCTACAATCCCCCGAACTGCAACACGCCCTCCGACAACCTCTGCCCAACGCAACACAACCAGGGCCACCACCGATGAGGGAGAAGGCTCTCGACCCCGATCCGCAGATCCCGCGCCAGCACGAAAGCCGTGAACAACAACCACCTTCACAGCGCCGCACAGCGCACTCAAACTCTCAAGCGAGAAACAAAGCGGAAAACATGCACGAAACCCTATGCCAACTGCTGACTGTACTGGACCTTACGGACTCTGATCACTGCAATATCTCGAATTCCCATGTACGTCCACAACCATGCTCTGATACCAGCTATGACGACCCGAGAATCCGATTACCGGGAAGGCCCGATAACCCGAGACTCGAACCGCCGCCCACGAGCCGGGAGGACTCGGAAGGGCTAAAAGGAGTGTGGAGGCACAAAGAAATAGGAAATAAAGCAGGACAAGTCAATAATTAACATAAATAAATAAACAACTACAACAGAGTCCAGTCCCACAGAAAGTACAGTCTAAAGCAGTAAAACGTACCACATGCCAAGTGAACACTCGGCCCGGCAAGCTGGCAACTGAGAACCTCCGCTCCGCACCCTCGAACCTCGAGGAAGAACAGCTACACCTGAAAAGCAGGGAATGAGTCTCCAAAACAGAGACTCAGCAGGGATCCCGCGGAACCCCAACCGGAAACGACGGCGGTAGCGGAAAGGAACGCTACAACTACAGCATGAACAATAAACCGGTGGCCGGTCAAAACTCGGCACTACAGCTACTCCTACTGTACCAGAAACACACCCCAGACTCACGATCAAGGGCTACCGAACTACACTAGTATCGCTTATCGAAGTGAAAAACCCACGGCAACCACGCCGTAGAGGCCTGTCTCCCAGAACACGGCCAACCTGGACACGCTGTCAAAAGTGCAACCCGGACACCTGGTCACGGGTACCGCACGACAAGACACAACCTCGGTAAAGTCACTAGCACTAGCCTCACGGCACGAAAACCGACACGCGCCACGGCGAAACAATCGAAAACTCAACGGTCAACACGACCGAAACCCGAAGGTCGAAGTCACACGACTGACAGTCTGTCACTCTCTGTCCAGAACAGGAGTACCTCCCACTAGAAGAACGACCGGATGCGTCCGCTGACGTCTTACACCGCGTCACAAGTGTCTAGCTACGACGCCCTAGGCGTGAGACTCAGACACACATAGTAACCAGTACCACAACAAGGACTAGCTGGGGTCACGCTCGTCAGCGCGTGTCCTAAGCCCCCAACTACGTGTGCACACACAGACCATCTGCTCTAGGTCGGGTCCTCTAGCTGGCTTTCCCCCCCACCGGACTCTGGTGGCAAAGGCAAGGGGCCGACGGAAACCAGCCTAAAAACCACGTCTCACCGGGTCGCGCTCTCCACCACTCCCAGGTGGGTCCGCACACGCGTGCGCAGGAAGCTACGACTAGTGGAGGATCACTGAGAGAGTAGACTCTCAAAACAACAGAAAACGACGTCCGAACCTAACGAAGTACGGGGACCATCCCACGTAGCAGCACCATCGCACGGTGACCACGATCGGAGAAGAAACGGGACGCACAGTCCACGGTCAAACACATAACCCACTCGGGAATCATCTCCCAGGAAGACTCACGACATGCGGGGGAACCCCACCGCACACATACCGATACACGGTGACTCGATCGAGCGAGAATACGGAAACCCGAAACGCCTGGGGTCACCCGGACTCACCAAGCCCACGGGCACGCTTATCGAGGTAACACGGCACCTCCAGACACCCCAAAACACGGTAACAAAACCCACGGGGTGCCCGGGACACTCACAAGGCCAAAGGTCGACCACTGCGTCACAACCGGGTCGACCGGAGACCAACACAACCCAATCGGAACACTAGTAAACCGCCCGGACCCTTACACTCACGAATGCGCAAATCAAGGTAAACGGAACCCCCGGACACCCCAAAGACACGGTCACGGAACTCCACGGGGTGTCCAAGGCACACACGGCCCACGAGGAGCACGATCAGCCGCAGACCGCCCGCCCCGGGCAGCCCGGCTGGTCCCTCCAAGAACGCGCTATAGGTCCATAGCGCGTTCAAGCAGAACGCGCTAGGAGCCTATAGCGCGACAAGCCAGGTCGCGCTATGTTTCCATAGCGCGACAGTCCAGAACGCGCCGTAGCCCTATAGCGCGACAGGAACCGCCATACTGTTCATCTTCTCCGATGAACGCGCCCCGTCGGGGCGGCGCGACCCTCAAGAACGCGCTACTGGAAGCTAGCGCGTTCTCAGTCCGCGCCCGAAAATGGTAGAAACGGCGGGAAAATCCATTCCACGCCCCGATCACCCCCGGGTGATGGGGAAACAAAGGGGGAAACATTCCCCAACCCCTCTGGCACCGAGAGGACCCATTTGAACCCCAAAAACACGATCAAAACACAAGATTCGGCTCACACCCCAAAAACATGCATTTTTCCCAAATCACCCCGTTTAGCCCGCTCGGCTCACCACGGCCTACGAAACTCGTGGGAATTGAAGTACACGGGTTGAGGGTCCATCTCCCTACCTCCACCGAAGATTCGACGCACCGTGGACACCGATCCACGAAGAAAACGCCGCTTAAACCCTCGCCGGTTCACGATCCCACGAACCGCCTCCACCACCGCGATCCTCATCCCGTACCCGTCGCTCCACGCCCCACGAGCCACGCCGCCCCGCCCTCGCCGCCTCCGTCGGCCGCCCGGAGTGAGAGGGGGAGAGGAGAGAACGTGAGAGAAGAGAGAGGGAGGGAAGAGAGAAAATGAGATGGGGAGAGAGAAAAAGGAGGTTATTATATAGAAAATCCGGAAATTCCCGAAAATACCGAAAAATAGAAAATCACATTTCTGCGATCCTCGGAACACACCGATCGCAACGGTACCACTCGCGCCCTGGTGAACAGCCCGGTTCACCCGTAACGAGGTTCCGAAGGAATTACCGAAACACACACCGGGAATCGGAAAATACACGCGGAAAAGCCGCGGAACGCTTCCGGGCCTCCGAAACAACTCCGGATCGCGCCGATCCGAACACGAAAGATGTCCGAAACGAAATTTCGGGCACTTCAGACTCGGACACTCTGAAAAAAAACCAGATCCAGGACCCATGAACAAGGATCCGAAAAATCCGGGGCATTACATTTTATAACCCGTGGGTTCTTTTGTAGGTGGAGGTTCTGCCGGCTTCTCGGGTGCTCACGCTCGCGAGAGGAAGGTCGTCTTCATCCTCCGCGCTTCCACGTCGTCCCCACGCTGCCGGAGCTCCGCCGGATTTCACCCTCGGCTCATCCAATAAGCCTTTTCTTCCCCTTTTTTCTTCGTAGTTCTTTTGCATTCATCATCTCGCATCCTCTATCCCCGTTCATAAGGGCGCCTCTTCTTTTATAATTCTTGCATCCATCATCTCATTTTCCTCCTACTCGAGTCCGAGAGGGGTTTAAAAGATAACACCAACCAGGTGTGTGTCTTGCCATCATTTCGTTATTTTTATCGCAAGGATTTGAATACTACACCTCCATCTTTCTAATCCACTTGTCATTTGTTTGTCGTTGTTTTACAAGGGTAGCCGAGGAAAGCCCTCTCCGTCGGCCGGCCGGAGGGAGAGGAAGAAGCAACCCGCCATCTCCCGCTCTTGAGGTAGGCGCGATCACTTTCTTATTTTGGGGTCTTTCGGCCCCTGGCGATCACATCTTATTTTCGAGGCCGCGGCGAGTCACTTCTCCAATGGCCGTTTAAATTTCCGTTCTTATATTCTCTTATACTCTGTTATATTCTGCTCATATTCTCGAGGCCGCGGTGAGTCACTTCCCCAATGGCCGTTTAAATTCCCATTTTTATATGTTATATTCTTATCTATTCGTGTTCTCGAGGCCGCGGCGAGTCACTTCCCCAATGGCCGTTTAAATTCACGTTCTTATACGTTATATTCTTATCTGTTTGTGTTCTCGAGGCCGCGGCGAGTCACTTCCCCAATGGCCGTTTAAATTCCCGCTCTTTGTTTTCTCTCTATATTCTGTCATCTTATTAACTGTTCATATTCTCGAGGCCGCGGCGTGTCACTTCCCCAATGGCCGTTTCAATTCTTGTTATTTAATTTTTGCACCATTCCCGTCCCCCCGAGGCCGCGGCGAGTCACTTCCCGCTATGGCCGTTTAAACCCCATATTTTGCTATATCACACTTGTCCCGCTCGCCCCGCCGGAGCAATCTCCCGTGGTGGCCCCTTCTCTCTCTTCTCTTATTTCTGTGTTGCAGCAACAAACACCAAAAGAAAGAAAAGAGGAGCCCGCGCGCGCTCCGCGTCCTCTCCGCTCTTCCCCGAACCGCGTGACGTCGCTCACAGGCGGTAGATGGGAACCCGAGGTGGGACCACCCTTTGAAACCGCTCAACATCTCGTGCAACCTGGTAGGCGTGCTCGAGGGTGTTAACCTCCCGCAAGAATAATTCCCGCTGAATACTCTCGTGTAGGCCAGCCCTAAACCATGAGAGGGTGATGGAGGCATCCTCCATGACTCGGCTCCGAAGGAAGAAGTCATCAAATTTGGCGATGTACTCGTCCACAGACTTTCCATCTTTGGTGAGTTTCTGCCATTGGTCTAAAAGACGCTGATGGTAGGAAGGTGGCAGATACTTCTCCCTCAATTTCTCCTTCATTTCTTCCCACGTGCTAATAGGCTCCTCTCGTCTCCGTGCTAGGAGATTCTCAACATTACACCAGTAGGTCTTGGCTTGACCCAGGAGTTTCATTTTGGCAAACCTCACCCTGGTGGCAGGGGTCATGCGGCGATGCCAATCAAAATATTGGTCCATCCCGGTCTCCCACTCAAGGTATGTAGCGGGGTTGAGGGACCCATCAAAACTTGGAGCGTCAACTTGACGTTCCGTAGGATGATATCTTCATCGTCGTGGTCTCTCTCTCGAGGCACACGGGCCTCTTGCTCTCTACCTTGGGGGGCCTGATTCGGGCGGACTTGCTCTCTTTCCTCCCTAGGATTGGCTACGGGACTGCCGTGGCCATTCACTCGTCCTTCCTCTCCCTTCAGTCGATCCTCTAAGGCTCGGATCCTCTCATCTAGCTCGGCTCGGAGTTGGCCTATGGATTCTTCAAAATGGGTTAGAAGATTATGCTCGAGCTGAGCCAACATAGCACTCACGCTCTTCTGATCCATGTGGGATTGTAGAGTTGAAGGGCGCTCTAGACGGCCAGATGAATTCCTAGACCAACGTGGCATGCACGACCTCGGACGTAAATGATGCAGTCCTGGGACCGATAATTAGCAAGCTATAGACCCAATTTATTGGCTAATAGGCAAAGGGCCAAGTTGAAGGGATCGGTCAGGGAGAGTTGCTCGCCCGTAGGCGAAGTAGTTGTGGAACTACCTCCTGACAATTAGGGTACCCTAATGTGACAACCTAGGGCCTTAAAGGATGGGTACATACAAGCTCTCTCTTTCCGTCCACAGCGATGCACTCAGGAGACTGGCTGCATGGATCGGGCTCTCGCTCACCTCGTCGCGCGGCAAATGATAAGGATACTCAATAAGCAAGTGATTTGGAGCACGTACCTAGCTAGACTGAAAAGTCTAACTCCGACCGGAGACGAAGGCGAGCGGGGACGTGCGTGCCCGCACGGCGTCGACGAAGCTTGAGCGGTTACAAAGCATTCACTCAACGCAGGGAGGATTGAATTATTACAAATCACTTAAATTTCCCGCGCAGGGGAACAAATCAGTCCAAATTCTCCGCGCAGGGAGACTCAGAGGTACGCACGTTCCGTGATCTTCGGATCTTCTGTCGGCATCCGGACGACTCAGACACGGGCCGAGCCGTAATAGCGGACTCGGGTGCCACAAGAAATAAGTTAAATAGATATATAATAATATATATATTCAATTCTCTTTTTTTAATCAAATAATATATATATATAGATATAGATATATATAACAATATATATATTATATATATTTAACATTTTTTTTCAACCCTCTCTTTTTTTTCAGACCTTTTTTTTCAATTTCCACACCTTCCTCTTTTCAAACCTCACCTACTTTTTATGATTTTTTTTTCTTTTTCAACACTTCACCTACTCCATCTTTTTTTCTACTCTTTCACACTCTTTTTCTCTTCTTCAAACTCTTCTGCGCATTTTCGGGGGAAAGTTGAACACGTGTAGCCGGTTTGACCAAGCGGCAGGGCGGCCAAATGGCCAGGGCGTGGGCCCGACGCAGCAGTGGCCGTGGCGGGCCGGGCGCGTGCGCGTCTGGGCCAGTTGTGGGGCGCCTGTGGGCTCGGGGCGAAGGCGGCAGGGAGCGGCCAGGCGCGGGCCGTGGTGCGGGTGCGGACGCGGCTGGGCGGGGTCGGCAGCGACCGGGTGCCACGCAGTGCACAGGGCGGCCGGCAGCGGAGGCTGGGCGCGCAGACGGTCGCATGTGCCAGCAACGGGAGGGCGCGGGGCGCCCGATGGCGCGTGCGAAGGCGGGCCGGGCGCGCGACGGGTTCCGCGGGGGTGGCCTGGGAGCGCGCACGTGGCCCGGGCCCAGATCGCAGGGCGCGGGGTGCGTGCCGGGCGGGCGCGGTGAGGGCGCCGGGCGGGCGCGGGGCGCGGTGGCGGCGGAGCGCGGCCGGTCCGGGGGGGGGGGGTGCGCGTCGGGTGGGCACGGCGGCTGGCGCTGGGTCGCTGGGCGACCGTTGCGGCCGGCCCCCTTTTGAACGAGGGCACGGGCGACGATGCCCGGCCCTCCCCGCGAACACCTCTCTTCTGCCTTTTTTTTGGGGTTTTCTCACCCTTTTTTTTTCTATTCCTCTTTTTTTTTTCTGTTTCTCTCTTTTCTCTCCTGCAACCGAGAGAGTCGATACCTATGCCCCCTTTTCTTTTCTTTTTTTTTCACTTCTTTCTTCCTCTCAGACGAAACAGAAAGATAGAGAGTGAGATTAACAGAGAGAGAGAAGGGAAACAGAGAAATAGGGAGAGAGAAAGAGGGACATCGGCGACGTCGGAGGTGCCGTGTTAGGCTCTGATACCAATTTGACGCGGCGGCGACATGGGAATGGATCGACGACACTCTGGGACGCGAACGGGACGGGACGGATAACTGCTATCTCACACAGCTCGGCCTCACGCCGGACGGTCTCACACCGGGCGACACACTCAAATCTCACAAAATGAGAGAGAGGGAAGGAAATAGCACAAGAGAGGGAACTCTCACGTACAACCAAAGCTTCATTCAATTCATATATGATTCATACGTAACAAGCATTGGCCTTCTTATATAGGAAAGGCCCTATTACATTTATACCTTCACACTTTTACTTATTTACCTATATATCCTAGCCTAATAAAATAAGGCCACCAACCCACTAAAGACTTTGTGGGTTTTAATCAAATAAAATATAAAAATTACACACATGTTATTTGACTAGTCTAATACACACAATATATATAAAAATACGTGTATCACTCAATACACACAAATACGTATACTCAAAGATATAAATACACACACAAGTATAACTACTCAGTATGCCGGGTCTTCAATCGAGTCTCCGAGCCATAAGCTCGGTGTCGGGGCAGTGTGGCGTCGGCTCCGAGTAGTGGGCCAAGTAGTGGATCCGGTGTCCCCACCAGCATCGCGGTGAGGGCTGGTGGAAGGGAAGAAAGTCCCAAGCTCAGTTCACTCCTTTTAAGTAGTATCAGTAGCAGGGGCGGGGTCTGCGGTGGCCGGAATCAGAGGTGGGTAGCAGTAGAGGGGGGGGGGGCAAATATGATGACCCGGGCCAACGGGGAGAATCACCACAACCACAGCGATGGCCAGTGGCGGCAGCAGCAGCGCCCCCAGAGGCCCCACCCTCCCCCGCCACAGCCGGGCAGCGACTACCTCGCGCACTACTCGTCGTCCTCGTCGGCGGCGGCCTCGCTGAAGGGCTGCTGCGGCTGCCTCTTCCTGGCCTTGCTCGTCGTCGCGGTGGCCCTGGTCGTGGTGCTGGTGGTGAAGCCCAAGAAGCCCCAGTTCGACCTACAGCAGGTGGGGGTCAGCTATCTGTTGTTGACGGTGGGGGGGGGGGGGTACCTGACGCTGAACATCACGATGATGTTCACGGCGGAGAACCCCAACAAGGTGGAGAGGCCGATCATGATCCCCGCCAGGAGATGGGGCAGCCGGGGAGGGGAGGGAGGTCGCAGGGGAGGGGGAGGGAGACCGGAGGTCCTGGGAGTGGGGAGGTCGCAGGGTAGGGGGAGGGAGGCCGGAGGGGGAGGGGGGAGGTGACGGTAGTGCTCTCTCTCTCTCTCTCTCTCTCTTACACTCACATTTAATCTAGGGTAAGTTAGTAATTTTCTTTCCTTGAGTATAAGTTAACCATAGTTTAGTTAATTGAACGAACGGTAGGGACTTAAATGTGTAACGACTAAGATTATAAGGATCTCTAATACAATAGTCAGATTTGAGGGACTAATCGGTAATTCGATAAATTTGTAGGGACTAATATGCAAAAAGCCCTAAAAAGAAATGTACAGTGTGATATCTAAATTTATATCTAAGTAATAATTAAATTATTTAATATTTAATCTAAATTATTTATTAAATATTTTATTTACATAATTAATTGATCAAATAAATTCGAGTTTAATTTAAATTTTAAACATACAATAATTAAAATTATTGAGAATTGAGTCATATTAACAGTGTACTAGTTTAGTGAGTTATTTTCTTAAGAAAAATATAGTGGATATTATTTTTATTATGAAAAAAATTATCAAAAAAATAGATTTAATCTTAAAAAATAGACGTCGACTTGTCACATAGACGTAAATGGATTATTATTTTTAAAATTTATTTTGATAAAAAATAAAAAAGAGTAACTAAATAATGTATTAAGATTTTAGTTATTTATATATAGAATAAGTGGATCTTTAAATATTTATCTAAGAATTTACATTCAGTGGGATAATATTTAACATGGATATTTTAATATTTAAATTTATATCTACTTAATAATTAAATTATTTTTTAATTATTTTATTTAAATAATTATTCGATCAAATAAATATAAATTTAAATTTGATGTAAACTTCAACTAAATAATTGTCACATGAATTGACGCTCTACAGTACAGAGTCAAACGTAAAAAGCAGGAACCGTGTTGGGACACTCGTAAGTTCAAAAGTTAATGTCATTTCCCAAGGTCCTCTTCCTTGCTTCAGCATCCGCTGTAATAAACAGAAGCCGGATGGCTTTACAGAAGTGAGTAGACTGTCGTGTTTTAAAAGTGCTTGTGGGCCCCCTTCTGCTGCTGCCTGCTGCTGTTGGATAAAGCCAGACAATCACTGTTGTATCTTGGGATTGTGACACCTATTTTGACGCCAATTTTTGCGGCAACAAATAAAAAGGTTGTAGCGTCTTTTAGAAAGAATTTAAGAAAAGCTGGTATATCAACGTTTCCTCTTGACAACAATATTAAGATATTAAAACAGAAGGGAAAAAAAAGCAGCACCTTCCTTTGTCATGAAATCCCAACTGATCACTCCGCCCTATTTCATGGTGTAGGGAGTTCGAATACATAAAGATAGGCTGAGCGGGGACTAAAGGAAGGACCAAGTCATTCTGCTTGGTGCAAACCCATGTCGACCTACGCCGGCTAGCTCGGTTGACAACCTCTATCCAAGTTATGCTAATTAAGTTAAGATATACTGTAGATAGTACCTGTCTTACGTAGAAATCTCATCACGTGTAGATATATATTACTGTTTATCTTCTTTACACAATCGTGAAAGAAGATTTCGGATATAAAGGAGAGGTCTTTTATGTCCCCTTTGGGTCACGAGCTTGTTGGCAACAATTATTTCCTATTACAAGATGTCAAATTATGACTTGTCTTGCATTTTCACAAAAAAAAGCCAGTGACTCCGACACTTGTGAGAAATAAGAGGATATGAACCCTATGAATTTGTAACGTAGATCTCACCTCTCATACGATCAAAAGAAAAAAAAAAAAAAGAGAGAGACCCGAACTCATGCGCCCACAGGGTGCCATGCCACAGGTGGCTCTCTGGTGCATTTTAGGGGTAGGGACACCTTTCCTTTCCATCACGGATCTTGTGAACTTTGTACATCAAGTCTCACATTGATAGGAAGTTATCTCCCATTTATTTTGGATATAATTTTTAATTTATTTTTTAAATTTGATAAGTCAAAAAAATAATGAGATTAGATTGAGAGATAACTCTCATTTAACTCGGATAAATTATTTCACCCTATGAAGTAAGATAGAGTTAACCATAATTTGTCTTAAATAGATAATTCATTATCTATCAAAACTAATAAGACGAAATTTTGAAACAAATTAATTAACTAAAATTAGTATATTCTATCTATCCCTCCCACAGGGGTTTGGGGTGCTATTTTAAAACCAGGTTTGACTTGGCTAGTCTGACTTATTGATCTGCGACTCAGTCTTAAAATCGGATTGAAACTCTACTTACACCGGTTAAGATCTAAAACTCGATCAAATTCGATTAACCTGACCTAACTCAGTAAAATTAATGTGAATTGACCGAGTTCTAAACTTATTTAACATTTTTAAGTTTCTATCATTAAGTTAAATTTTAATTTAACATATAAATAAATATAGAAGATGAGAAGTCATCCTTGAAATTATATCTTTTATGATCTTAATATTTAATAATATTAATATAATTTTTTAAGTTTCTATCATTAGGTTAAATTTTAATTTAACATATAAATAAATATGAAAGATGAGAAGTCATCCTTAAAATTATATCTTTTATGATCTTAATATTTAATAATATTAACATAAGTTTAAGAAGTTGAAAAGATCTTGACTCTAAATTCCCTTTTCTCTACGTGAAAAAATAAACACAGATAATTTAAGAGTGTAAGACTAAATTTAGTGAACTAACGTCGTGATAATATCCTACGAGACAACTTATAGATCACAAATGAGAAAGAAAAATTATAAAATGTAGAAAATAAAATATATATTATATATTTTTAATTTACTACTTAAGGCATCCACGTAATGTTGATGTGAATAATTTTAATATGACAGGTCACGGGTTAACCTGAGATGATTGAACTATTGACATGTGATCTACTCATCTATTTGGTTCTATAATATTGTGGTCGGTTGCCCAATAAATTTACGGAGGAGAGTAGAACATTGGCATCCTCCCAATCGTCGCCAAAGGTGCATGCACGGACCTATATGTCGACCTACTCAGCACCCGCACCACCCCGACGTGGTCAGAGAGCAGGTGGGGGGAGTGGTAGCTTTCGCCCATCTTTCATGGGGCTCCAAGAACAGCAAATCCCCCGGTAAGTTAGTAGACGCGCGCACACGTCCCCTTGCCGTGGCGGCGACCCGGTCCATGCCGCCACGCGCTTTACACCTCTTCTTCGCCCATGCATGTGCACCCGCGCGGGTGGCCAGCAATAAAGAGGAGATGCCCCCAACTTTAATTGGTCGTCTTATCTAAACATCTATAAAGATAAACACGGGGGAGTTATTGCATCATTTTTAGAAAGGCTCTCCGCGTCAAATTATAGAGATCTCAAAGACTTTTGGCGTTAAACAAAAGACATATATCCAAGACCAATAAACCACTAACTTGTAGTTTTTGAGTTAAACCGACTGTTCGTCGTTGAGTTCAAACTCCCATCTCAAATTGCCGGTGGATGTGAACTCAACTTGGCCGACCAGTGGATGCAAGTCCATCTAATAATCTACAGTACTCCAAGCATATCATCAAATGATCAGAAGAAGGGGGGAAAAAAAGATAGATCGAGTCGATCTAACTCACTATTCGCGTTGGACGATCATAGTGAGTGTTCCCGGATCAAACGCCATCATAATATAAGTACCCGGTCACCTTCTTGGGTGTGCGGGGCCAGTGGCCAGATGATGCTCCACCGCCAACACGTGATCGATGGACGTTCCCCCACCCCCCCCCCCCCCATTGGGCGACCGCAGGTGTTCGTACGGCCGGCCAGCAGGACCCCATCTTGCGGTCGATCGAGTCGGTGCATTTAAAATTTCTCTACTGATCATAATTATAATTAAGTGGGTGGGTCCTCGCTGGTACGCGGAAACCGGAGGGATTCGAGGGTCCCCCCCTCCCATCCCCCTCTTGGTTGCCTCCTGCACGTCGTGGGATGTAGTACGGTTACCCCCCCAAAGCAAGAGAGGACGGGAGGGAAAAGAAGAGCATTATCACACTAAAATCTTGGTGGTGACCGGTGATGACAGGATCTTCAAGTACGTAAACGGCGGGCCATTGGCTTTGAAATATATATATACTCGGAGTGGGCGTTTTTTTTTTTGAGTTGGTGGTACGTAGTTTGTTTGTTCGTCCGTATTTTTTAGAATTGAAGACTACGACGTACTGTACTGTCATGGCCATGCTACTGCGTCGGGGGCATGCAGCAGCGGTACGAGGGGTTAATTTGTTGATGATGGTTGCGTGAGCTTCTCGTGTTTCTTAATTCTGTGCTATATATCACACGTTCATTCATGTGCCATATATGCTGAGATCCCTATCTCTACTACTACTACTTAAGCTGTCAAATGAATGCAATGCAGCAATCAATATATATATATATATATATATATATATATATGAAAGAGAGAAGCCCACCACTCCGATGGCGAAAAAGACTTGTCTCGATCAGCTTCGTAGCCTACTCCTTCCGGGCCTCAAGCTTCGCAAGTCTTACTTATACGTGGGTCTTGGGTATAGGTTCGTGCATGATTGGTTAATATGTGATATTTTTCTTTGGCGATGGTTTATATTGTTTTCTTACTTGTAATTGTTTTGGGTTGAAATGAAAGTATCCTTCATTATGTTAAAAAAATGGAAGGGGAAAATAACAACTAGTACAACCCTATGAAAAAGAGGGTTGGGGGGGGGGGGGTTGTTTCCAAGTGCGAAGGAACAGCTAGCACAGCTCCACAAGATGCACCTCCGTTCCCCAACCCCCCCAACAAAGTTTTTCAAATCCCTCCCCCGCCCCCCCCCCTAGTCGGCCCAATTGATGGCCAAGCCAGCGAGTCATGGCCCCTGCATGTTGTAGGCCTTAATTGGGGGTGACCTGCAAGCACTGTGAGCCCCATGGCATCTGCACTGACTGACTCCCAGCTGGGATCGATCTGAGTAATGGGGAATTCATATCATATCATATATAGTGCGGGGTAGGTGTATGTAGATGATCAGGGTCCACCACCGGCTCCGATGCGACCGGTTTGGCAGGCAGCGATCGGGTGGTGGGTTCGGACCATATGGAGATATATATATATATATATATATATATATATATATATATATATATATATATATATATATACATGTGTGTGTGTGTGTGTGTGAAGATTTATTACTAAGAGGGAAGATGTGGTCGCCTCAGTCGACACATAAAACAAAGTGGTAAGGTACCCCCTTCTTCTGATCTCTCTCTTTATGTCCCCCCCCCCCTGGCGCAAGGGATCCATCCGCATGTGCACTACTTAGTTAACCCAGTGCCACCGCGCGCCTCGATCTGGATGCACTCATCTTTGTCGCGACACGGGTCATTATGTGAGTTTGTTTGCCTGTGTGTTATAGAGAGGTGTTAGAGAGAGGGAGGGTGGGAGGGAGAGGGAGGGATGGTGAAGAAGTAATTTGAACGAAGCAACTTGTTTTGTATCTTCTTCTTCAGCTGGCGCAGCAGTGGAAGGGGAGAGAGAGAGAGAGAGAGAGGGCAAACATGTACTCACAAAGTTAATAGAAATGCAGATCGGGCAGCACATGCACATGAATAATTAGTTCCCCACCATGCATGGGAGACCAGGAGACACTCAATTACATGGTGGAAGAGAGAATTGATTAACTCACACAAGGAAAATATAATTGTTTGGATCTATATATGCTTTGATTTGACAATATTATTATTTTGGATGTTGAACTACTTGATAATCTAATTTTATTCAACTAACGACTTTATCTCTTAATTACAATCATCTATGAAAGTTAGTACTACGCCGAATACATAATGTATAATGAATCAGCTACATATGTATATATATATATATATATATATATATCCATACTTAAAAAGATATAAATGTATTTATTTTGAATGAACTATCAATTATCAATTATGGGTTTTAGTTACTATTTGCTACTTTATCCCATATGTAAATACATGTGTTTTAATATGGCATTAATTTATCGATGCCACGAATAGGTAGGGTCATATCAAAATCTCATATGCGAAGGTGTCCATGTGCTTTAAAGGTCAAATTTATCCATCCCCCTTATTCTTTTTCATAAGAGATGTCTTTTTCATGTAAGAGAACAAAATGGCGAGAGGGACCCCCGTTGGCCGAAGCAAACAATAATTCTTGAGGAGCCCATACGCCAACTAATATATATATATATATATATATATATATATATATATATCCATGACCAATCTATTTAAGTTTTGAGTTTCAATTACGCTGCCTATAATTATAACAATTCTTGATAATTATAAGGGCGCGCAGTTATTGGATTATGAGCAGTTACCATTGATCAGATCAGTTGCTAGACTAGAAATAGTGGAAATGGCCACTGCAACGTGACTGGCCAAGTTCCATTAATCCTTCGTCTACACTAGAAGATTTATATTTCTCTGTATGACTTTATACGTTTAACTCGTTCTTGAATTAAGGAAAAAAAGGATCGTGACTTCCTTAAAAATGACGTGGGGAAGAAAGAGGAGGAGAGATGAAATAGATAGATGGAGAGAAAGAGATAGAGAGATTAAATAATAGATTTTAATGGAATGCGTACCATTGACGATGATAGAGATATTTTTTTATAAGTATTGTGATGTAGTGACATTATTAAAAATAATATAAAAATAAGATAAGTAATTAATTTGATAAATAAATTTGTAAAGAGGATGTATAGTTTTTGTAAAAATCTCAAAATGTTATTGAGGAGGACATATCTCGCCAACGCATTAATTTATCGGCCCATCATGGTGGTCTAACCCTCCTGGCCTGCTATCTTATGCATCGGCTCAACCCACCTCCTGCTCCAGTGCAGACCCGACTCAGGTGCCGTACCCATGTGCGCCTCTCCCGTCAGAGACCACGACGTATGTCTCTGGCAACGTATTTATGGCGAGGTATTTATGGCGAGAGACACACCAGTCCGACGATGAGAAGAGAGGACGCCACCCACGTCGGCCACGCTCCCTAATAGAGCAGTCTCACGCTCCCTCCGACGAGCCCCGCCGTATGAGTTGTCCCTCTGGCGAAGAGACGGCGAGCCAGTGGTCACATCTCCCTATCCCATCAAACACGCGTGTTGGGTGGTTCACGTCTCCTCTGGTCACAACAATCTAACGGTTAATCTCACGACACCAGTATAAATAGAGCCCTGGCTCAACGACTAGAGAGATATGCGACCTACCCCTCTCAAGTCTTCACTCTATTACCCAAGTTCCCCCTTTTCTTTTCTCTCACTCCCCTCGAGTGCTCACCACGTCTCCCCACTGCTGCTTTACTTGACCGTGCGATGATTATTTCCTGTGGTAAATCTCAAAACTCTGACCCTTTGTCTGTGGATGTAGGTCCTTCCCTGGCAAGCGCTCTCTCCTTCCGAGTCGAACAAATATTTGTGAGGTTCATGATTTGGGTGACTCATTCTAGACCGCTACAACTATATATGCATGGTTTCATATGTTCACATGTGCATGCATGATATGAGTAGTTAGAATAAGATATATACTCTTTTTTTTCTTTTCCCCCCCTTGAATTTATGTCTTAGTTCAATTAGGACATGTATGTATGGGATGAGATTGCATCACTATTCTCTTCATCAACACTGCACTTCATTCGCTCTAGGTGGATGGGCACCAGTTAATGCCATTTTTGATGTACCGCAAGGGGGCAGCTTACTTGACACATTAATGGACCACAGCATCCTAGTAAGTGGACGCATTTTAATCTGATATATACATATATGTCTGATCGGTTTAATTTAAGAAAAACACATTATAATCTTTTAAATAACAAGGATCGATTTCAATCGCACTTGATCGGAGAGATGGGATGGAGTATCTATAGCTACTCGGACTTCCTCCATCACATTATCACCCCTGTTTAGAGCTAATGAAATGAGGGGTCGTTCAAAGACGTACCGTCTACTGAGGTAATTCCCTACAGTATTTGATCATTAATTTTTATTTCAGTTTATATATATATATATATATATATATATATATATACATGTTATGCTCAACCATGTAAAGTCCTGACAAAGATCATCTGATCTGGAGACGTTTGGTGAGAATTTTTTATCTAGAATAAATATTTTTGCAACTCTTTATTTTTTATTTTTTTTAAATAATTATCACGTCAATTTAACTTAATGTGTATCAGTTGACGTGATATGAGAGTTACGTAAATAAATAATTATGTGTATAATCAAAATGAGCTATTTTTATTATTTATATGAGAATAATATTTTTACATGATCTTCACGTCACGTCACTTGATGGCGTGATCGATACATCAAATTAATTTGACGTGAGAATTACTCAAAAAATATTAAAAAAATAAATAGTGACATCTTGAGGTGTAATTACACTGGGTGTTGTACTTATCTGATAAAATCAAGCCGAATTACATTTAGATTAAATTGAACCGAGTTGAATTAATTTTCTTCAAACAAATCGAAGTAATTATTTTAGTTTGATCCGGTTTGTTATTCGGTTTAGATTTGGGCCTAGACTGTATGGTCTTCAATTTCTTGCGAAAAATTGGATAGATAAACAGCAGTTTCAAACGTTATATATAATTTGAATTATTCGACTGTTTCAACTACCAAGTCTTAGAAAATAAACCGAAATATGTAATTCAGTATCTTGCTTCCAATGAAACTAATTTTCTATTATTTTCCAGTTAATCTGAAACAAATAATAAATTCTTGATGAGTGATTAAGTTCAGCCCACCATGCATGCAACTACTACTTTGAGATATGCTACACATGAGATTTTGAGTGTTAAGAGTGTTGAGAAAAGATCACATGCGAAGACTGCGTAATAAAGATTAGGATGTTTATAACATGGACGTGGACGTGAACATACCATGCATGATTTATAAGATTTAAAATGAACGTATACATAGATACTTTGATCATATTGCGTTGACATCTAAATTAATTTTGTGGCGAGTAGAAGGTTGGATCAAGTTTGAGTGGTGGGTGAAGATAGGAAAAAGAAAACTCAAGATAAGATGGTAAAATATAATAATCACGACTCTCTTAAATTTAATTACACATATAATAATATTGAATAAATTGGACCGTATAGATAGATAGAGTTGATATATAACTGACCCTTAAAAATTAAGACGGAAGTTCTAATATATAATCCTAACTGATAATGACTACGTCCAATAAGCTCTCAGCTCCACGCTGCCAGCTCTTCCCCCCCCCCCTTTTTTTTTGGGTCTTGGTTGCTGCTTTGCTTTGTCCTCCCAGACACGCATTCCTTGCTTCGTCCCCGCCGTGCCTTGCAATCTTTTCTTTGCAGCAAGACGACGACCGCCGTCTCAACCCAAAGATCCTCCTCCTCTTTTCTCAATTTTCTCACTCATCGTCCTAAGTGACGTTAACTACTCTCTCTCTCTCTCTCTCTCTCTCTCTCTCTCCAACAACACATAAGCAAATGACTGTTTCTATATTTATATATATATATCTTATATATATATAAATGTGGAGTCACATGAGCACGGAAACAAGTGTAGCGCACACATCCCTCTCCCTCTCTCTCTCTCTCTCTCTCTCTCTCTCTCCGTACAAGAAGAACCAATCGCCAGTAACTCAACTTTTTTTTATATATCTTCCCTCTGAAACCTCCACCCCACGCCAGCCAAGGCCCTGCGCAGAAGAGCTCAGAGAGAGAAAAGATACAAGCTTTTTGTTATTGGCCAGAACACAGAGTTTAGGAGAAGCTTTTTTATTTATTTATTGTGCACTGACAGAATAAGAGCCACAGAGAGAGAGAGAGAGAGAGAGAGAGAGAGAGAGAGGGGTAGTGCCATCCGGGACTGGGAGGGAGGAAGCAGAGAGACGCACAACCCAACCCAACCCAACCCATCGCCCTCACCAGATCCTCCCCCCCCCCATCCATCGTCGTCGCCCATGTCGCCGGGAACGACGCGGCACACAGCTACGCGATGCACCTCACCGAGGATGTGATGTGACGGAGACAACAGCAGATCCACTCCACGCCAAGGCCAGCTCCAAGCGGGCGGACGGACGGACGGACGGGTTCTTCTTCTCCACCACGCCCCCCCAATCCCAGCTGAGCATCACTGCGTGCCGGGAGCAATGCCGACCTCCCGCCGCCGTCTCCTCCACTGCCACCTCCTCCTCTTCCTCCTCCTCTCCGCCCTCGTCCGCCCACACGTGGCCTCACTGGCCGACGACAGCGACGACAACACCAACGAGCTGGGGGTAGCGGGAGGTGGTAACGGAGGCCTGGCCGTGTTTGGAGCAGGTGAAGGCTCGTCCAAGGCCGTCGCCATCGACCCGGGGCGCTTCCGCTTCCCCAACCCTCGGCTCCGCCAGGCCTACGTCGCCCTCCAGGCCTGGAAAGCCGCCATCTTTTCCGACCCCTCCAACTTCACCGGCAACTGGGTCGGCCCCGACGTCTGCTCCTACTCCGGCGTCTTCTGCGCGCCGCTCCCCTCGGACCCCTCCACCGTGACCGTCGCCGGCGTCGACCTCAACCACGCCGACGTCGCAGGTTACCTCCCCGACGAGATCGGCCTGCTCTCCGACCTCGCCCTCCTCCACCTCAACTCCAACCGGTTCTGCGGGCTGGTGCCGACGACCATCCGCCGGATGCGCCTCCTCCACGAGCTCGACATCTCCAACAACCGCTTCGTCGGGCCCTTCCCGGAGGTCGTCCTCCAGCTGCCGGCGCTCCGGTACCTCGACCTCCGCTTTAACGACTTCGAGGGGCCCATCCCCCCGGCGCTCTTCGACCGCCCACTCGACGCCATCTTCCTCAACGACAACCGCCTCCGCGGCGGCGGCGGCATTCCGCCCAACCTCGGCAACTCCCCCGTCTCCGTCCTCGTCCTCGCCAACAACGACCTCGGCGGCTGCATTCCCCCCAGTATCGGCCGGATGGCGCCCACCCTGGAGCAGATCATTCTACTCAACGACAACCTCACCGGATGTGTCCCCGCCGAGGTCGGCCTCCTCACCCGGCTCACCGTCCTCGACCTCAGCCGCAACAGCCTCGTCGGCCCGATCCCGCCCGCCGTCGGCGGCATGGCCGCCCTCGAGCAGCTGGACGTGGCGCGCAACCGCCTCACGGGCGCCGTCCCCGACGCGGCCTGCCGCCTACCCAAGCTGCAGAACTTCACATTCTCCTACAACTACATCACCTCGGAGGCGCCGGCGTGCCGCGCGGCGCCGGGGAGGGTGCCGCTGGTGGATGACCGGCGGAACTGCATCCCCGGGGCGCGGGATCAGCGGTCGCCACGGGAATGTGCCTCGCCGGCCGCGCGGCCAGTGGACTGCACCAAGTTGCAGTGTCGCGCTGGAGGAGGGGGAGGCCAGACGCCGCCGTCCTCGTCCTCGTCCCCCCCGTCTCCCAGAGGCCGCAGCAGGAGGGCCTCGCCATCACCGCCTTCCCCCAGAGTCAACACACCCAGGCAGTGGTTCAAGCCGCAGCCTCCGCCGCCGCCCCAGTCCAAGTCCTCCCCCTACGCCAAGTCCCACCCTCCTCCGCCTCATTCTTCTCCTTCTCCTCCGTCCCCAGTTCACCCGCCGTCGCCAACACTGCCCAGGCCGCCTGTGACATCGTACTCGCCTCCGCCACCCGTGCCACACCACGGACAACCACCTTCAGCGCCTACTCCATCAGCCGGGAAGGCGCCACCGCCACCGGGTTCAACCTACGAGCATCCCTCTCCGCCTACTCCGTCGGGGGAACGCCACCGTCGCCGCCACCCACGCCATACCACCAGCATCCTGCTCTGCCGCCACCAACGCCTCCGCACGGACACCATGGTTCACCCCCTGTTCCATCACTTCCATCGCCACCACACGGTACTCCTCAGCCTCCGACTCACTACTATCCACCGCCGGAGGAGCCTCCGACTCATTACTATCCACCGCCCGTGACCGCCTCGCCTCCCCCCACGCATGAGGTTTGGGTACCACCGCCGTCGTATTCCCCGGAGACTCCGCCGCCAATCTATCACCATGAAGTCCCTCCACCGCCGCCGCCCTCGTCGAGTTACTCGCCGGGTAAGCAGCACCCGCCGCCGGTGTATCCCCCCCAGTCATCACCGCCACACACCCATCCGCTCGCGCCACCGCCAGCTGTCATCGAGGTGACGCCGCCTCCGCCCCCATCACCCCACTATGAGCACCACCAACCCCCTCCCGGGCACCACGTGCCTTCTCCTCCGGAGCACGAGAAGGGCCACGGCCGTCATGCCCCCCCGCCGCACAGCGAGAAGCCGCCGTGCGCACCGGCGCCAGCCCCGCCACCACACCACCCCTACTACGCCCCACCGCCAGAGCATAAACTGATCCCGTCCCCACCCCCGCCGGCGGAGGTGACCCGGCCGCTGCCCCCCATCGTGGGCGTGCCCTACGCCTCTCCCCCGCCACCGGTGATACCCTACTACTGAAACCACCCAGGCGAGAGGGAACCACTGCAGCAGGGTGGATGGCGGTAGGAGAAACAGGGGAAGCGTAAACAAGGTGTGCATAGATTAATCCTGGGAGCCTGCGTTTCGTTCTTCATGATATGTTGCTGTCATGGCGCCTTCTCTGCGTCTTTTACGCCGGCGCGGGGTCTGTCGCCATTACCAGTGAGTCACTGTTTGTTGAGCGCTCAGAGTCCACGAAGACGGCGGCGGCGGCGGCGTCTGGTGGGGAAGGCGGGAGGGAGAGGAATGCCGTTCCACCATTAACCTTCGCTTTCAAGAGGAGGAGGAAGAAGAAGAAGAAAGAGGAGGTTCAAATGTTTATGTGTTGGTTTCTGTCGTTCTGCTCCTATTTTTTCTTTATTTTTTTCTCGGCGCCTCTGCTCATTCTAAATTGTCGTTTAAAAATTATATTTATTATGAATATTAAAGAGTCTTTACAGTTATTTGTGTTGTGTGATGGTTGTTTATCATATAATTGTATAAGGACAGGTAAGTGGCGGTTTCATGATATATATATATATATACATGTGAAATTCGATGAAAATCTATGTATATTGTATAGTCAGTGAGGACTCGGGAGGTAGATCATCATATTTTTTTAAGACCTTTGACAAATAAAAATAAAATATTTTTTTTTATGAAAAAGTTGCTTTTGCGTTCATGTTATGCTACGTTTTTGTGAAAACGAAATTACAAAATCAAGCTTACTTGTTGTAGTTCATTCGATAATACATTGGTTAACGTATTTCGAAAATAAGATCGATCTTTCACGGATGAACTTCATAAGAAATTCGGGAAGAACCATACTCGGGATAAATTTGATTTTTTTTCCTTCTGGAAATGTCTTTGAAACTGTGAGATGTACGGTTATAAGAATGAAAAAGCTCAACGCTGATACAGCCATTAGATCTACAAGTTTCACAGATAAAGATTACTTTGGATGATGAAATGTTATGAAACTTTAAACAAGAGAGAGAGAGAGAGAGAGAGATTAGGAATAACCAGAATCCTGCCGACCTTCTTCCCTCCTCCCCCCTTCATCTTCCCCCTCACTCTCTCTCTCTCTCTCTCCCTTCTCTCTCATTTCGAGGCTTTGGATGTGACACCAGGAATTAATTCTTCTGATTTTATTGTTTAATTTGATCTTTTTACATGCAGGAACCTGAAAAATAAGACAAGAAATTTTGTGTGGAACTCCAGTTTCTGCAATAATTCAATTTTCATTCATCTGATTTATAATTTTTTAGGATGCGTCTTTGAGAACAAGAAAAAGAACAAGGATATATATATATATATATATTTTAAAATTTTCAGGGTAAAGATAAAGATAAAATTTATGTTCATCCTATTGGGTAACATTTTACGTCCTTTAATGGTCTCACATCTCATTGATTTAAAAATAGAATAAAGTTTATGTCTAAAAAATATAAACTCGTTTTACTACCCATCGTTCCAAAGTTTTGAAATAGGTAGCAACTAAAAACTATCCTAAAACTTACTAACCCATACACCCCGTACTTGTTTTGGTGATGTGTGATGTGCCATAAAACGTCATATAACATTTTGATTTTAAAATCATTGGGGTCTAAAACTTCCGAATTTTAGTTTACAGACACTGTAGACCAAAACTCAAATGAAGGAACGTGAATGGTACATGAATTGATCATATTTTAAAGAGTTAATTTCATATGTATCCTCGTTATATAAACATATCAAAATTATTATTTTTACTTATCAAATATCATATATAAAATTATTTTAGTCAAGATTTCAAGCGTCTCATTGATATCAACCCAAACCTCCGTACACATACTCTGGAAGTATTTTTGTCATTTAATGATATTTTTAAATATATATGATATTTAACTAAAAATGATAATTTTGATATTTTACGTGTGAGAAGAATACATACGGAATTAATCTTATTTTAAAATTCAAATATATATAAGCTATACTGAATAAACGTTTCAAAACAAATAATATTTCATGATGTTTTGCACCATTTTACATACTTCAAATAGCGTCATTTGTTTGAAATAAGATTAATGTTTTGTACAGCATCCTAGTTAATTATACACGGGAATATGAAACATGTGATTTTTTTAAAAAAATAAGAGAACTATTCGTTAAATTAATTTGATATACCACATCGTCAATTGACGTAATTTGAGTCACATAAAAACAAAATTCTAACTCTATAAATAATTCACATGAAGATATTTTTATATAACTCTTACGTCATTTAATGACTTGACCTACACATCAAACTGGCGTTGCAACGTGAGAATCACTCAAAAAATAATAAAAAAATATCACATATAAATCTCGATGTGTTCTTGCTCTCGAAATAAAAATAGATTGACTTTTAGCCAATTTTTTCAACACCCGAAAATCGGGCTTGCTAAGGCCTCCCTCTCCAGTGTCCCCAGTACGATCATACGATTGATTTAGATCATATATAATCGTAAGATCATATTAGATGACACGATTGATTTAGCCTGCTCATCAACCCTGTACCTGCTTTTCTTCCATATTTCAGTGCAAAAATTACATAAACGGGAGAAATTAACATTCTTTTGTTTATATTCTGGAACATAAAAAATTGAAAAGCAAGAGGCAACTAGAACTTATCAAGTAAATGTCCAAATAATTCCACATCTAAGCCACACCAGCCAAAAAAAGAAGAAAAAAAGATACCGCGTTCCCCTGAGAGACACATTCAACGTACATCCATAATTTCAACATGGGGCATGTCAAATGCCCAGTGTCTGCCATCTTGTAGAAACAACGGAAATAATCTCAGTACAATGTCAAAGAGATGTATATACAAAAACAGTGAACAGTGCAGATGGGTAACTTCTTCCGTGTGTGCCTTGTCAAATGCCTATCATTCACCACCCCATAGAATTAGAAGGCATGCCCCAGTATAACTCAGGTATGCAACCAGCCTGTAGCACAGGAGCTCGGGACACTGAGAAACACCAACAAATATCACCACGCTCTATCAACATGCGCCTAATCTAATGCTCATCCTGCGAGCTAAGAGCTGGGCGACCCACGAAGATTCTGGCACCGGAAGCGAACAACAATACAAGAGATATCATCTTTGCTCTTCCTTGCTAACGCCTCTGTAGTCAAACGCTTCGCTGCAGCTTGTGGATCTTTAATGGGTTTTACTAGATCAACTGCTTCTTGGTTTTTCATGACCTGTTCAATAAAGGCAGAGGTGCATGTTTATGTAAAGGTGCTTCATTTTTTCATGTCCAGATACTGAGAATCTCAGCCATCATGCGGCTACGTGAAAAAAGAGGTTGCCAATGACGTGAATGGGAGAGAAGAAAGAAATAAGACCACTTAATGCCAGATCGATCATTAAAATAATAGACAATTTCCCAAAACTGATACATATGATAGCTTTGAGAACATGTGCCCAAACTTAAAATAACATTTCTTTCCCCAAATTTTAGCATACGAAACACCAGTCCTGGTATACACATTAAGTCAATTTGACAATAAATACACAAATAAGGTTATCACCATCCTTGTTCCACAATTGCTACGTAAAGCACCTACTAACCTTTCATTGGATACGGCTCAATTCAATATCTTGGGCAACAGCCCATCATCAAGCTAGTGAGTATAGTTTACAAACAGTACTTTTATCCTTCTTACATAGTTTGCATGTGATCAGTGACATATATCAACAACATAGAATTTGCACAACAATGTCTGAGAAACAAGAATAGAAGAACATCAATCTACAAGTAGAAAGAGAATTGAAATCCTGGATGAAGTATCTAATAATCAATGGCTGACAGAGGTCGTATATTAAAGGAAGTAAAATCAACCAACTTGTCCCAAACTAGCCAGTTATCTAAAATGATTGGACAGTGAGCATATATCCATGAAGGCCAAATCAGCCAGTCCTGATCTGACGGATCCATGACAGATCTATAAATGAGGAGAAAATCTACCAGTAGATGTTTAGTTTAAAAACTTTTCTAAAAATCAAGCTAAATATGAGTTGGTCAACTAAAACTGAGGTCCACTCAGTGAGTTGTATGTGATGAGTTGGCTGTTCAACTGGTGGGATTATCATTGAACCATGTCTGTGATGAGTTGGCTGTTCAACTGGTGGGATTATCATTGAACCATGTCTTGTATGTTGTCAATATTTTTCAACATAAATTTGTGGACATCGTAGGTAAAGCATGAAAAATAAATTGAATGTAATTCAAGACCAACACAGAAGAGATAATGGACTGGAAAATAGTGTGTTATCAGTAGTCATACCTGATAGGCTACTTGGACAAGTTTGAGTTTCTGAATTACAGGCATAATTAAAAGGATTGATGGTCCAACTTTTAGGATGGTCCAAGTTTCAAGTCACCATGTACGGGAGAGGAAATAGATATATTTCCTTTCTCACTTGGGAATGGAAATACCGAAATAGAAAGAAGGGGGATGAGGGTGGCATCAAGGCTCCGAGGGGGTAAGAAGACCACGGAGGAGAAAAGGGGATGCTCAGGTGGGGAGGTGGCATGGAAGACAAACCCAGATCGGGTATCTGAATCGGACCAGGCTGATCCCGATCCAACTCGGATCGGATTGACCAAATCGACCGATTCTCTGGAACACAGGCTGACCCTGAATTGACCTGATTTAAAAATATTACACATGTTTTAAGGAGGAGAATTAGGAAAATTGTAGACATCTAGAAAAATTAAAAGATGATTATAAAAATGACACAAAAGATATAAATATAAGATATAATGTATCATAAAAAAAGATACAGAAAGGTCTAATGTATCATATAAAAATATAGTTGGATTGATAGTAACATTCCATTGGCACAAATACAAAGACACAAAAAGATATAATGCCATATAAAAATAAATAAAATACATCTTAAGTAGGGGAATTTTGTGGCATATAGACCATCGCAAGATTTGATTTGCAAATACTAATATGAATAAATCAAGAAATCAGGCGAAAAATTATAAAGGACTGATTCCACCAATTCCAATATTGACTGATTTGGCCCAAACTCGGATCGTCACCCGGCGATTCCGATACAAATCGACCAATCCCCATTAGGATCAGCCAATTCTGCATTCCATGACAGGTGGAGGTGGAGGGGGCTGGTCTTGTTAGAGAGGCCAACTCAGCCTCTATCCGTCTCCTTGTTCCTTCAAAGTAACTGGTAAATTAACAACGTGCGTGGTGGAGGGGGCTGGTCTGGTTATAGAGGCCAACTCAGCCTCTATCCGTCTCCTTGTTCCTTCAAACTGGTAAATTAGCAACGTGTGTGTGTGTGTGTGTGTGTGTGTGTGTGTGTGTGAGAGAGAGAGAGAGAGAGAGAGCTATGGCCTCTCATAGCATGGCTTCATGCCAGAGAAAGAATGACGTCACACCAGACGGCTTGCACATCAGAAATGTAATCAGCCTCATGCGACTACTTGCAAAGGAGGAAGAGGCATTACACCTGGAATATGTTTTCATCAAGCAGCCATCATCATCCATGATGAGGGATTCTAATCTTTCTTAGAATAAATGACTCTAATAATTCCATCATTGTCCTAACCTCCAATGAGCATAAAAGTAGGAAATACATTTTCTTTGAAAAGTGAGTAGTACCCTTATTGCATTAAATAAAAAGAACGAGGGATTTACAAGTGTAAACAGTCAGCCCCCAAAAAAATCCCTGTACAAAAAGACCCTGACAAGAGGGCAAACCCCTATCTATCCGCCAACAAAAGAAAAAGTGATGAGTTGTGAGATTCCACTTTACAAAGATACTTAGTCCACTCACACACTCTCTCATGAACAAAGGAAATGATCCTCTCTTCCACTCTTGCTTTCTCTTTGAAGATTTTTCTATTCCTTTCACCCCACAAAGCCCATAAAATAGCGTGAAAGATGAGCCACCAGATGATTATGTCCCCTTTTAGGACTTACTTCTTGTGCCATTTGAGGAATAGTTGTTGCACAGTCTCAAAATGGCCCAAGGAGTGTTGGATCCTATTATCAATTCTAGTCCATACCTCCTTAGAAAAGGAACAACCCGTAAAGAGGTGGTTGAGGTCTTCCTCCACCTCTCCACACAAGCAACACACTGTGACTATGTCCTGAACGAAGGGTGCAATCCTATCACATGTGGGCAGCCGGCCATTTGAGATCCTCTATATCAACAACTTCGCCTTAAGCGGGCTCTTGGGGTCCCAAACATGGGGAGCAAATCGATAGCGCACACGCCCATCAAAAATAAGTGAGTAAGCCAATCTGACTGAGAAACATTCCTCCTCCCATCTCCACAACCACTTGTCAGCAATACTATGCATCAGCATGAAGTGGAGGAGGAACAACATCATGCTCTACAATTAATCCATCTCCTCTTGCACAAGATTCCTCCTAAAGGTAGGCGACCGGGTGCCGCCTAATAGCTGACTATCAAAGGATTGTGTCATAGAAGATAAGGGTGCAGCCACAATAGCAAAGAGGCTTGGAAAGGCCTCTTCAAGTGTGAAGTCCACACACCACCTGTTCTTCCAAAATAGGCTCCTTTGTCCATTACCCAACCTGACACAAACATTGGATCTGATGATATAACTACATTGGATGATGCCTCGCCAAATCAGCGAGACATTGTACAAAAAGAGTGGTGTTAAGTCCCACTCTCTAGACCTACTATAATATCTCTACCTGACAATATGTAGCCATAGTTCGTTATCTCCCTCTCCTAACCTCCACAACCATCTGCAAAGAAGTGCCAAGTTCAAGTCTCCGATGTTCTTGAACCCCACTCTTGCTTCCTTGCTTCTGCATACTCTACCCCAAAAGATGTCATGCTAACCCCTCCCACTATCTCTACTGTCGTTTTGGGGACATAAAAGTCTGAAATACACCTACAAACAGAAAAATGGTACATAGGACTAGGGCATGATTTTAGACTTTTGTTTGCTTTGTCTTTCCAAATTCTTAGTTGATCATATAATTATTTGTAACTTTTTCATCAATATTAATCAATATCTAAAAAATATTTATTTTAGCAATTATTACTTTAAGAGATGTTATTTTAAAGGGATTTTTTTTAGCCCCTATAAAAAATGAAAATTAAGAAAAGACCCCCTAATCCACCTATTTAGTAAAAGTTCCCACATTCTTCAAACCCTTAGACAAAAACCCCTTGAGTTAGCAGCCGTTCAA
The DNA here is from genome assembly GCA_022559845.1 of Amorphophallus konjac. Lineage (NCBI taxonomy): Eukaryota > Viridiplantae > Streptophyta > Magnoliopsida > Alismatales > Araceae > Amorphophallus > Amorphophallus konjac. Next base: position 492,579,064 of record CM040121.1, read on the forward strand.
AAAATGAAATATACCATCTCATTTTTAGGAATATTCCATCCCCTCACTCCAATTAACTTTCTCTTTCTCGTTTTACCCTCTTCTCTCGCGCTCTCTCTCTCTCCATTAGATGGGGCTGTAGGAGCTAGAGGGGGAGATCCCCGCCGGCACCCTCCCTCCTCCCTCTCTCGCCTTCCCACTCTCCCTCTCCCCCTCTCACCACTATCACAGCGCTGGCATCAGAGTCCCCCACTAACTAGATGAAGGGACGGCTTGCAACAGCCAGCGCTGCTACTATCTCGCCCATGTGGACATCGGAGAACCGGCCAGTTCCTTCCCATCCACCCAGTTCATACAGGCGGAGGAGTCGTTGGCGGTGGTGAGCTCGCCGTAGAGGGAGGCGGGATCAATGTGCTAGGCCCTCCTTCCCAGCAGCTCAACATGGTGGGAGAGGCGAGGGAAGATGACGGAGTCCGTGGTCAGGCTCTCTCGAGGGGGCGAGAGGTGACAGGCGGCGGCGCCGCCGCACATGGCTAAGAAGCTGGTGCCGTTGAAGGCGAGAACCGTGGGCACACAGACCTCTCGAGCTACGTCGGCCACCCAAGAGTAGAGGGTGTCAAACACCATGTAGGAGGGGACGCCTTGCTTTCGGAGGAGGCGTCGGAAGGGGTCCCTCAAGGCGACATCAGCATTGGCGAAGAACATCGTGTCTCTCTCTCTCTCTCTCTCTCTCTCTCTCTGTGAGTGTGTGTGTGTGGTCTCACAGCCTCTTCTCACTTGCAAGCTACAGACGGGCCACGGCATCCTCGGGGCCACAGTCAACCGACCCCCTCACCCAGCTGCCGACCAAGTGGGGAGGAAGACCGACCTCCCCACCGTTGTTGGCTGCACACAGGTGACGCCGTAGGAGGAAGTTGGATGGGCGCAGCTCTTCATGGTTGTTGCGGGGTGTTCTCGAGCTCTTAGGTGCATGCTAGAGACAAGCATCAGGGAGAGAGAGAGAGGTTGCGAGCAAGAAAGGAACGAAGAATGGAGGATATATAGAGGGAGGGATGGGAGGAAAGGAGGCCTCAAATCTCCCTGACAGTGGCTAGCTGGTCAGCACAAAGAACGCGGTGGTGGTCTCTCGGAGGGATTCCTCTGTTTAGTGACTTCGGCCCCAAATATTGTCCGGACGTCACTATTGGAGCATCGCGGCGACGGGGTGAGGCCCACCCTCCCACCTGCACCCTCCCTCTCTCTCTCTCTCTCTCTCTCTCTCTCTCTCTCTCTCGTCTTTTTCTCTTTTTGGGTTAGGCTAGACCAAAGTTGAGTTTGTGTAACCATATCTTATCTTACGGAGATAGACAACATGGGCTTTTTCACGTAATAGAGAAGAATGTGAGGGCTTTTGACTAAACAAGTGGATTAGGGGGGACTTTTCCTAATTTCAATTTTTATAGGGGCTAAAAACTAAAAATCCCTACTTTAAATTGCATGCAAATATTATTAAAGTGCCCTTAACTTCATATTCTAAAAGGATTTTGATGTGCTATTATTGATCACTTCAGTTTTGGTTATACTAAAGAAAAATGATATTTAAGTTATTATATTATGATAATGTGGCATGTACCATTTAATAGGTTTTCAGCTAATTTGTTTAACACTTCTTTATGTATGGTCTTTTATGACCGAGGGAAACCCACCCCTAGCACCAACCTCAGTGTGTAGCCGCTTTGGACCAACAAACCCTACCACTTGTGCATGATAGGGTCCGTTGGCTGGGGCAAGGGGGCAGGCATGGTTAAAACCCCCGAGTGGTGCTACCTAGACCTAAGCCAGAGAACCACCCATGGGTGCGGACCCTACGGCAAAGGCACAACCACACTTTGCCACCATGGGAATTGAAGCCCACTCCTCGGGTCCTTCTGTGTATAAACTATTAATCAAGAGCTTTAAGTTTTAAGACTAGGGCACTCATCTATAATGAACAGTTAGGATACAACTGATGTAGTATTGAAGTGTTTTATATTAGAATTCTCCTGCGTCTCATGTTTATAATGCTCTGAACCTAATCCTTCAGCAGATATTGACGTCATCATCATGTTAATATGGCATTAAACCAGATTATCCATTGTTGGAAGTATTTAAGAATTGATCTTTTAGAAAACCGAATTGATCAAAAGGTTGTCATATTTTGGACCTCATGGTAAATATCAAGAGGAAAATTTCTTGGTCCAAGGTATAGAAGTGCCAAAGAATCAATCAAGGATAAAGATAATCTGAAAATGTAAGGCAGACAGTTCTATGTATACAATGGCATCATCACCATCAAAACTGACATAAAATAAGACATCAAGTAGCCATGATCATGTCACATGGCAAAAGTTAAGCGTCTCAAATATGGACTCAAAGGGAATCCAAGCACAGATCAACAATGTGTCTGATCCCATGTATCCATCTTATCATGAGAAAGCATGAAAAATGAATCTGTCTTAAACACCAATCCATATGAGGTTCATGCCTAATTTGAGGAAATGATCATGATCCCATAAATCATCAACCCCACAAATGCCATCTTATGTGGTCATAACCTTTGATGTTGACATCACACCCACAGGTACATGACCTAGATGTAGTTCTACACATGAAGAGTAAAGGAAGATGAGATACAAGCTTGGAAGAAAGGGGTCTCTACCTTCTATGCTAATCTCTCCAAGCCTAAAAGGTCAACAATGGATCAAGAATCCACTTGTCGTGTTTGCAATAATTAAAAATAAGGTCTCAACTAAAAAAATATTTTTTCTTAATTTAGAGAAGGCATATGATCGAGTACCAAGAGAGTTGATTTGGTAGATATTAAGAAAGAAAGGAGTTTTTGAATGGTATGTTCATTTGATTCAAGATATATATGAAGGTGCTATTACTAGTATGAGAATTATTACTAGGGAGACTAGTGAATTTCTTGTTACTATAACTTTACATCAAGATTCTGCATTAAGTCCGTACCTTTGTAGTTTCAGGACCTACTCCTCTCCCCGCACCCCCTCAGGGAGGATGTGTGGACTTAGAGGTGGAGTAGGGAAGGGAGTTTCTCTGTTAGGTTTGCCTACACTATCATCTTGGACAGAGTCCAGGTGCCCCCTGAAATGTGGGGATCAAAAGCCCGGGCAACTAGTCCCAAAGGGTCGACCGACACGGCAAAAAGACTTGGGAAGACTGTCTCCAAAGTGAAGTCGCCGCACTATCTGTTCTTCTAGAAAAGGCAAAAGTTACCTTTCCCTAGAATGACCCAAACGCCAGATGAGACAAAGTCCTTGCAAGAGAAGATGCCACACCAAATAGGGGATGTCTGGGATAGAGCTGAAGAGTCCAAATCTCAAACTCTCCTCCTGCCTAAGTACCTTTGTCTGATGACCTATGTCCAAAGTCCTTCACCTCCTGTCCCTAGCTTCCATAACCACTTACTCAAGAGAGCCAAATTGAAGTCCCCAACCTTCTTGATCTCAATTCCCCCCTATCCCTTAGTAATAGCCACCCTCCCCCACTTGATGTCCTACTAACCCCTACACCTTCCCTTACTCCCATGCCAGAAGAACCTGCCCAAAATGACTTTGATCTTCTTGACTACTGTCTTCGGAATACGGAACACAGAGAGGAAGTAGATAGGTAAGTTGTCCAACACATATCTACAAAGAACGAATCTACTATCATAAGACAATAGCCCCACCTTCCAATCAGTCAATCTAGCCTCGTACCTATGGACAATAGGAAGCCAATCAGCATATCGAAGAGCACCTGGAGTGAGAGGGAGGCCCAAGTATGAGATAGCAACCCAAGATGCATGCATCTATCCTCTATGTTAACCCCAACAAGTAAGCTCTTGTTGAAGTTAATCTTCAAATTAGTAGACGCCTCCAGCAGCTCCAACAAAATTATGGCCACATACATCTGTCTCTCGTCCTCTACCAAGTATAAGATGGTGCCATCAGCGTACTACAAGTGGGAGATAAAAAGTCCCCCTCTCCTACCCTGGAATCCTCTGATCAGCTCTGTAGACTCTGCTCGCTGCCACACCCTACTAAGGACATTAGCCACCAACACAAAGAGGAGAGGGCGCATAGGATCTCTCTGTCAGAGCCCCTGCCACTATGAAAGAAAGAAGTCGGCCCTCCATTGACAAGAACCGCAAATGAAGCAGAAGAGATGCAAGCCCGAATCCAGCCAATCCACTAATTCCCAAAACCCATCTTCTCCAACACATCAAGCAAACAAGACCAATTGACCTTGTCGTAAACCACATCAAAATCCAGCTTTAACACCACCTCTTTCTTCTTTTGAGTCTTCATGGCAAACAAGCACTCATGAGCCACTAAGAAATTATCCTAAATATGACGCCCTCTGATGAAGACTCTCTAGAAGCAACTCACCACCCTATCTATGACTCTCCATTCTCCCTGCCAACAACTTGGTGATGATCTTATATGTACCATTCAACAAACTAAAAGACCTAAAGTCACCGAAGGCTTAGGCTCCTTATTTTATGGGGATGAGAACAATGACGGTTTTGTAAATACCCCCTAAGTGGGCCCTCCCAAATGAAACTCCCTAACTATTGCGAGAAGGTCACCTTTGATAACATCTCAACATTGTTGAAAGAAGGTCGAGGGGAAACCATTGTTTACCACGCGGAATTTTTCGGACATCCAATTTCGCTGGATGAATATGTCGTATATTTTGACATATTTGTTAATTCCGCGCTTTTGGGTTTATCAGACGATTTAGGGTTCGTGTACATGACTTTTCCCCACCAACCGGAGTCGGTGTTAATTTACATCGGTATAAGTCCGAACACCTTTGATTAACTATCGAAGAACACCTTTTGCCTCTATTCGTTGTGACATAAATGATCTTGACAATCGCCCATTACAGGTACACACTCTTGCAAAGAAATTTGAAGACTTCATTTCTTGAATATAGATAATTGGGATTACAATCGGTTCTTCAGGATCTTTACACATGGCCCCGACTCTGCAATCGGGTCTTCAGGATTACATCAGGTCGCAATCAGAGCCTTTGAATTTGCTTCAATCTGCATTTGGATCTTTGAACTTGCTTTCATGATGATCGGGTCATTAAATTGACTTTTGTCCCCTGATCGGACGGTTGAACTTGAATTCCATCACGAGAACCGTTGGATCGCCAAGATGATCACTGTCGGTCCGTCAGAATTGCTTCGTGGTCATAATCACTCAATTTTTTTATCGTGATTAGACCCTTAAGTTGGCTTGGTGTCCATAAAGGACATTCCCGCCTGAGGTGGGGTACATTAGTAATTGTCCCCGCCATCATGGTATTTTTACAGTTTTCCCAAACTTTGGGATGTTCTTGTAATAGCCCGGTCACTTCTTCACTTCATGGGCATTCTTGTCATTCTGACTTTTCGGCGTTTATTTGTTATTTCATCAATTTCTGAGTTTTCGGACATGATAGTCCCTGACCATGAAAAAGATACATGGATTTGAATGGTTAGCCATAAGCCGAACTCGGGAGAGCGCACACCGCTTCAGGGAAGGGGCGTGGTCTCGCTCCACCGAGTCGTGCAAACGGCACCAACCGAAACGAGTGCACTCTTTGGTGATTTTGAGACAAACCGTGAACTTTGTGCAGTTTGTAAACTGAACAATGACTTTCATGCAACTTTCCCACGACTATGCTATTTTCACAATTTTCTGATATCTCAGGGTCTTTTTGCAATTTTCCACCATTGAGGGTATTTTTGTAATTTTCCCGCCATCGGGGTATTTCTGTAATCTTCCCGTTATCGGGGGTATTTCTGAATTTTTCCCACCACCGGAGGTGTTTCTATAATTTTCTATCCACCGGGGGTATGTCTGTAATTTTCCCACCACCGGGGGTATTTCTGTAGTTTTCCCACCATCGGGATATTTCTATAATTTTATGCCCACTGAGGGTATTTTTGTAATTTTCTCACCACTCTTTGTAGAAGTTTAAACATTTTCCTAGGCATTTTTGCAAAACATTTCTATAGTGCTTCTGTACGGTTTCAACATTATTGTAATGCTTCGAAGCCTCAACATTGCATAGTTTTCTTGGCATTTCTACAATGTTTCACAGCATTTCAACGTTGCATAGTTTTCTTGGCATCTCTGTAAAGCATACAGCCTCAACATTCGTAATGTGTTGTTGATTTCTGCATTGTTAATTTCTGCAGCATACAATATGGCATTTGTGTAATGTGCTGTTGAAACTTGTTGAATGTCTCACATCATCTCTTGTGTTGTTATTGAAAGTTGTTGTGTTTGTTGTTATTGAGTTTGAAAACATATCTCCAAGCTTCAACGTTGCATAATTATGTTACAGCATTTCTCTTGTTGAGTTTGAAAACATATCACCAAGCTTCAATGTTGCATAGTTGTGTTACAGCATTGCAGCATTTCTGTAATGTTTCATTGTATTTCTGTAACAGCATTTCTGTATTTCTGACATTTCTGTAATGTTGTTACAGTATTTCTGCATTTCTGTAATGGCATTGCATATGGTTGCATTTCTGCATATAGTTGCATTTCTGTACAGTCATATGGTCGCATTTCTATATATAGTTGTATTTCTGTACAGTCATATGGTCGCATTTCTATAATGCTTCACAGCATGGCATGTCTGCACTCTCACAACATCTGTACTTATAACATTGTTGGCCCATTTGATTTCCAGTCATAAGCCCATGAACACATTTGAATTGTAGGCCCATTTTGACTGCTTAAGGGCATTTGTATTTTACTTTTGAATGAAACAAGCCCAGAATGAAACAATCTCATTCTCATGAAGACAAGCCCAGAATGAAACAACCTCATTTTCATGAAGCAAGCCCATTTTCATTTGAAGAACCTTTGAATCCCATGATCCTTTACAAGGGGTGAAAGATTTCTTAAGCACACCATTCTCAAAGAAGGTAACCAGAACACCCCGGGGGGCCTTTTTTTATAGTGACCATATCCCTTCCCATGCTAAAGGCATCTTCCCAGAAAAACGAAGCAAACTCTCCCGCTGCTGGCCAGACAAAGAAGGAAACCCTTCCCCGCGCAGGAGTGCTGGCTTGGCCCCCCAGAAAAAGGCTTCCTTCGCTGCTGCTGCTGTCTGTCCTTTCCCGACTGCTCCAGGGGTGCTGCTCCTTTTATAGCTGGTGGAGAGTGGGGCGGAGGCCTCTTCTCAGCCCTCCTCCGGTGGAATCCCAAGAGATGGGCCTCTTCAACTTCTCCTCCTCCCAGTCTCTTCCTCTTCTTTTCTCTTGTTTTTTTAATGGCCTGCAGCCTGCGCACAGAAGGGAGAGCCTTCCCTCAGGCCTGCACAGGGCGGAGGAGGGCCTCCTCCGGTCTGGACAGGGCGGAGGGCTTCCCCTCCGGCCTGCACAGGGCGGAGGGGGTCCTCTCCGACCTGGCAGGGCGGAGAGGTCCTCCTCCGGCCTGGCAGGACAGAGGAGAACCCCTCCGGCCTGTGTGCAGGACGGAAAAGGCTCCCTCCGACCTGGCAGGTCCGGAGGGACCATCTCCGGCCTGTGTGCAGGGCGGAGGGGCCTCCCTCCGGCCTGGCTGGCCCGGAGGGTCCTCCTTTTGTCATTTTTCTCCTATAAAAAGACTCCCTTCAGCTTTAAAAATGTCATCTTTCACCACGTGGACCCCGGGAGAATCTCCTCCTTGTCTTTTGCTTGTAATAACATGTAGATGCCAACTTATATAAAAGTTTTATGCACCCAAAATACGAACTTTGGTCGTTTTGCTGACCTTTGTCAAATATGCCCACACATATATATTTCTTTCTTCGATAATTACTGAAAATTATGAAAGGTATTTTGTGTAGGGTCAACAGCCCATTGTTTTCCCTTCAAAAAGAAAAAATTTTAGCGTTCAACAACCATCTAGACCCTAAGCTCTATCCCATGCAAGAGAAAAAACTGCCTGGCAAATCTCCTCCTTAGTGAAGCTCGACGAAATGTCCTCCCTCTCCTCATGAGAAAGGCAGAGAAGTAAGTCATATGCAATCCTCGGTCTATAGTAGTCCTCCTCTGAAAATAGCCAAAAGTAGCAGTCTCTCGCCAAGCCCTTGATCTGCTCATCCGAAGAGTAGGAGAGTTCACTGATCCTAATACAGGTGATGGTGTTCACTCTCCTCCACCCTGATGTTATGCGCTGGAAGTAAGCAATATTCATGTCCCCCTCTTTTATCCATCTATCCTTCGATCTTTGCCTCTAGTAGATCTCTTTCTTAGAAAGGATCACATCAAACTGACACCTGATAAAGTCTCTGAGCCTCCTATCATTTGCATCCATTAGCCCTGCCTCCACCAAACTATCAAGCATCTCAATATGCTGAAAAATTATATCTTTAGCTACCCTTCTCGAGAGGGTTTTGTTAGCCCCCAGGTCTTGAGAACATTGGCAGTATGCCTCAATTTCAGGACAAGAGTAGCCATAGCCGACCTGGCAGTGACTTGAGTAGACCAAGCTCCCCTGACTGTGTCCATGAAGTCTTCTTCCCTGAACCAAAATTTCTCAAGCCTGAAAGTGAACCTCTTGTCCTGCATACGACTGGTCTTCAAGAGGATTGGCTTATGATCCGACATAAATCTAGCAAATGGAAGCACCTACACATGAGGATAGTGGTCCCCCAATCAACCGACACCAAGAATCTGTCTAGCCTCAAACAAGAAGCATCAACTGGCATGTTGGAACAAGTAAAACGACCATGTATCACGCCGAAGTCCACCGATGTTGCCTCCTCAATGAAAGCAGTGAAGTCCTCCATGTCACCTGTATGGGCACCCTCCACTGACCTTTCCCACAGAACAGCCACCGCATTGAAGTCCCCACCAACACACCACGGCTTGCCTAAAGAAAGGTGAAAGTTGATCAACTCCTCCCATAAAAGTCGCTTCTCCTCTCTACTTTGTGGCCCATAAATCCCGATGAAATCCCATGAGAAGCCATCCCTCACAGAAATGAAATGAAGAGAAACAACCCACCTACTCACATGTCTGTCCAGCACCACCTCATCCACTTTGAAAGGATTCCATAAGATCATATGATGCCCCCTGACCTGCCCTTCACCGGAGACACCATAACCCTGGAAAGTCTAGTACCCCCTAACTCCCTCATAAAGGACTCACCATCCCCTTTACATTTGGTTTCTTGAATATAGAGGATGTCTAACTTACATCTCCTAACCAGCTCCTTCACTGCCCTCTTCTTCTTCACCTCCCCTAACCTTCTTACATTCCATGAGACAATCCTCATGAAGACCCAATGATATCCCCCCTTCCTCCTCCCTCACCCCTCTCTAATGGGCCCTTCCTTCCTACAAGATAGCAGCATACCACCTCTTACTGATGTTGGTGAACGCCCCTCTCACATCTTTCTCAGCCCCGGCTTCAAAGAAGACGCCGACCTTATCCGCCATCTCCCTCACTTAGTCCTCCATCATTTTTTGAACCGCCGCCATCATCTCCCACACTTCCTACTCATATGGTACTTCCTCTTTTGTTCCTCCCCTAAGGTGATCAAGGCCACCGGCCCCCCTGGCAAGGCCAAGAGAGCATCTTCCTCCTACGAGAGAGCTTCCTCCACGAATGCCTACACTTCGAACCCTAGCATAGGATCCCCTGTGCTAGTAGCAAAGTCTGACGTGGCTACTGCTGTCTCCCGGTGTCGGACGTCCACTAAGATCATGTCAACTGCAATCGAGCGGTGGGAAGTAGAGTGATCGCGAAATCCGGACACATCTTGGAGAGCACCAGTGCGCGGGCCCGATTGAGGCAGAGAAGACGTCCGTCGGAGAACGACGATCCTCCGAGCCACCTCTTTCTTCGCTGGTGAGTCGTCCACGACGACTTCCTTCCCTTTCCCCACTGCAGCCACAACAACCCTTCCCTCCCCTCTGCCCAGGCCGAGCAACAGAGCACCCTTCTTGGGACCAGAGAGGATGACCTGTCGGCAAAGAGGGAGGGCCGATCAACAGCGGCCAGCCTACCACTAGAGGGCACTGCATCAAACTAGGGCGATGGGCAACGGACGATATCAAGCGGGGGAGACACCCCATCATGGGTCTCGACGAACTACTATCATGCAGATATGCTAGTAAGTTCCAGGTATTGCCCAAACCGCTACCCGCCTCCGCATTCGCGAAAAGCGAACCGCCAGCCTGCTGAGAAGCGCACGAGGCCCAACCCGGCTCGGTCTTACCCGGTTGGGGGCTACAACGCGACCGATTCAAGTTTAAATCGTCGCCAAAATTGACCCAAGCGGTACATTGTCTTCCTTACACCGCCCATACTATAGCTCTGCTTGGAACGCCGCCATAGCCGGCTCCTCCTCTAGTACCCATAGCCGAACAACCACCGCGACGCTGTCAAGAACGACGGATAGGACCGCCGGGATGGCCGAAGGGCTAACCACCAGGATAGAAGCAGAAACACACGTACGGAAGCTTGTCGGAGAGAAAACTAGGGTCCCGGCCTCCATTCGCCCAAACCCCCGATCCAAGAAGGCTAAGCCCTCTTCATCGCAGAGATGGAGTGGAACCCCCTCAAAGACGACACGAGGCCTAGTCACCGGTGGGTTTGGGAAGGTCCCCCTAGGCTCCGCCCACCGTTGGAGACAAAACAGGGCACCGCGAGGCGCCAAGCAACCCACATCAGCCATCCTCGCCACCACATCCTCCTCCTTACCCACTGCTAGGAAGGTGGAGTAGGTGACCTTAACGACCTCCTAACAGCCCCCAGACGCCTCTACCAACTGCTTCTGGATGTGGACTGCCTCCCCCGAACTTTCGAGTAGGGAGACGGCGAGACACCTCCACAACCATTCACGCCAGCCCTGTAGGAGCTCTGCCGAAATTTCACCAGCATCGAGCCACCTCTTACTCCCCGGCTTCACCGGTGGGAAGCCCCTGACGGCGTCATGCCCTGCGGCATCCAGACCCACCGAAAATCCCTGCATTCCCTGACCCCTTAACGCTGCAGAACCGCTTGATATGGCCTTGACGGCCACAATTGAAATAGGTGAGAGCGAATCCAACGGCCCGCCCCCCCAACAATGAGAGCCCCCGCCTAAGCCACGCTCTGGCGAATGGTGGCAAACCATGATCCCGAAACCCAGAGCTTCTCTCTCTAGAAAAGGCTCCTGATATTTCAATACCAGTCTATTATTCAAGAGAATGAGTAGATCTATGATGATGTTGCACACAGGACTAAGGCATGTTAGTTAAGATGGAGAAGCACATTAAGAGTCTTTTGTGATAGTCGTATACCTATGAAAGTTAAAAAGAAGTTTTATATAATAGCAATGAGACCTACTTTGTTATATGGTACCGAGTGTTAGGTAGTAAGAAATGAACACATTCACATAATATGTGTGGCAGAGATGAGGATGTTGAGATGGATGCGTGATAAAACTAAGAAAAACTAGATTAGAAATGAACACATCCGTGAGGACTTGGGTGTAGCTCCAATTGATGGCAAAATGAAGGAAAATAGGCTCTAATAGTTTGGACATGTGCACCGTCATCCTAACTCGGCGCCAGTTAAAAGATGTGACCAAATCTTAGTGAATGCTAGTAAAGAACTTGTGGAAGACCTAAAATAAGATGATGTGATGTTATTAGAAGGGATATTGGCTTCTTGGAGTTAAATAGGAATTTAACACTTAGAACTTTTTGGTGAAACATGATTCATGTAGTCAACTCCAAATAATGAGATAAAACTCTGATGATGACGACGATGATGAAGGTCATAACTACTTGGCTACATAAAATGAACTGCAGTAGTGAACGAAAATGAGTATATGGTGAAAAGGAAAAAGGTAGGACCTCAACATGTTTAACACAATTTGATTCCCCAAGCTATAATATAATGTGGCGTATGACAGGAAGGAGATGGAACTTAATTAAGTTCGATAGGATCCCTTGGGAGTGGACTGTTAATAGACTCAATTGGTTTAGTTTAGTTAAGTTCACTTTGAACATCCCGTGAGAGATGAAATGAAAGCAGCGGAAAAACTTGAGGAAAAAATAGAGGGGGTTTGGGAAATCAAAAAAAGAAATGTGGGGATAGTGGTAAGCCATGACCTCCTGCCACTCTTCGTAAGGGTTTTGTCTGCCTCAAGCCACTGCTCTTGAACGAGGAAATTGGTCTCCCACTAGCATCTCAACTCAAGCATGGTCATTATTCGCCTTAATTAAGACTTCTAAACATATTAATAATTAAAACCTTGTCTCTTGAAACCCAATTAACAAAAACACTGAAATACCCTAATAAATGAACAATGGCATATACGTCAACATAACAGAAACACCCTAATATGTTTTGACCTAGTGAAAAAAAAAGATAGGCTTGCTGCAAGCCTGAATTCTTTAGGAACTCAATGTGATCTGCACCTCCTAAGTGACGTGACGACAGACATAGCTCAACATGGCTGTCCATCAAAAGGGGCGATCTTGATCTTGAATCCATTTATATTAGTGGAAAATGACAAAGAGGGTAGATGTGTGCATCCCTTATTCACTATTTTATTTTCAACTATACCGGCCAGAATCAATCTGGGCCAGGTCTCTGTTTGACACAAAAAACGTAGGAGATGCTAATGATGAATTAAATTTTAAAGTTGCATTATTTATTTCGTGTTTTGGATTTGTCAGACGATTAGGGTTCGTGTGCTAGACCTTTCCTCACCAACCGCAATTGATGTTAATTTACATCGGCATAAAGTTCAAACACTTTTGGTTAACTATCAAAGAACAAATTGAAACATTTTAAAAATATCCATTAGGATATTGTGACCTTTGTCCAATAGACATGATCGAGAAGATCACTCATCATAGACATACCCTTGCAGGAGAATGTAAGTATTTATATTTCTTGAATGTGTATAAACATTACAATAGGCCTTTCAAGACCTATACAAGAGGCCCCGATCATGTAATCGGGTCATTCGGTTTACATTTGGTCGCAATCCGACAGTTAGATGTTCATCCGGTCATGAGTAGACCGTTGCATTTTATATTCGGTCAAGGTCAGACCATCATACTTGCTTATGGCTATAATCAGACGATCGGATTATATATCCTGTCACAATTAGGCCATGGGATTATGTTTCTAGTCGAGATCGGATCCTTAAATTTGTTCTGGGTCGCGATCGAACCGTTGGATTTGCTTTTAGTCAAGATACGAGTGTTGGATCGCCACTATGATCGCTATTGGACAGTCAGATTTACTTCTGATCATGATCTGACCGTCGGATTTGTTCCTGGCCCAGATCAGGCAGTTGAATTTGAGTTTCATCACAATAGGACCGTTGGATCGTCAATAAGATCGCTATAGGACTATCATATTTACTTCTGGTCACGATCTAACTGTCGAATTCATTCCTAGTCAAGATCAAACAGTTGGATTTGAATTTCTTCATGACCGGACAATGGGATCCCCAATATGATCACAAATGGCCCATCGTATCAGCTTACGATCATGATGATCAGCCGACTAACTCTGGTTGGCGCCCACAAGGAGGGGATATATTTGCAATTTTTAGAGTTTCCAGAATACTTCTGCAATTTCTGGACATTCCATGATTTTTCACCAAGACACTCCAGTGCAATTCTGCAATTTATGGACATTCCAAGATATATTTGCAATTTCTGGACATCCCATAGTTTTTCTACAATTTTTTGGACATTCCAGGGTATATTTGCAATTTCTAGAGAATCTAGGGTATTTCTGCAATTCTCTTGAACATATAAGGTTTTTTGCAATTTCTGGACATTCCAGTGTATTTCAGCAATTTTATGAACATGCCAGGGTATACTTGCAATTTCTGAATATTTTAGGATATTTCTGCAATTTTCCTAAACATCGGAGTTTTCTACAATTTTCCTGAACATCAAGATTTGTCTGCAATTTCTCAAACAGTCTGGGATACTTCTGTCATTTCTTGGCATCCCCGAGATATATTTGCACACTTTACAAAGACAGGGTGATGTCTAATTTCACATAATTTTTCATATTTCACATATGTCTGAAAATAAATTCACATTTTTCCCTTCTTACAAAATTGCACACAGGCAGGGCGCAGCTTCTTCAGAACTTCATATCACTGTTTCCTTGTTCTGCTTCCTCCCTCTTTTGAGCCTCATCCTTCCTAGTTATAGGATTAGGATGAGTTAACCGTAGGTGATTAGGGGCCAGACCCCGTCGGTTAACATTAACTACACCCCAAATCCCATCGGGTAAGCCCATACCCCTTTAGGTATGCTCGGGTAAGCAAAAGAGGGGGGCTATGCAGGGTTTCCCCCAAAAAATCATCGGCTAAGGGGCTGAGGTGGCAGGGCATTTATTCCCCCCAAAGTCCATCGGACAAGCTCTTAGAGAGGGAGAAGAGAGAAGAAAGAGGCAACCACCCGTCATCTCCATCAGCCAAGGGTGTGGGGCCCACGATGGTTGTCTCCCCATTAATTTCCCATCGGGTAAGCCTTGAGAGGAAAGAGACAGGAGATAAGCCGCCGACCCCCCTCCTCCATCCATTAAGGGTGGAGCTGCTGGGTTCTTCCCTCCGATTCCCATTGCGCAAGACTCTAGAGAGAGAAGAGAAAGGAGAGAGAAAGACCCCCCTATCTCCATCGGCTAAGAGGGAGGAGAGAGGCAGCCGATCCCATCAGCCAAGGTGGGGTCCGCTGGGCTCTTTACCCCTTCAATCTCCAACGGGTAAGGGTATTGAGTGCTGCGCAAGAGAGAGGAAAAAGAGGGAAAACCCTCATTCTCGGTCAGTTAAGACTGGCCGCGGCTGGGTTTACTCCCCCCCTCACACCCATCAGTCAAGGCATGTGAGAGAGAGAGGGGAGAGGAGAGAGACAAAGCTGCGTGATCCACCCCTTAGCCGACCAGACTTGGTGGCCATAAAAAGGGCTGTGCTGGGGTCCATTTCAGCCCATTTTTTATTGTGACTTTTTCCATGGACCAGGGTGCAGCCTCCACGTGTGTTTTTATGCCTTATTTGTCCTCTCTCACTGCCGCCAACTTGCTGCCAGACGATTCCATCTTGCCAGGACCACAATCCAGAGTGTAACGGACATCTTCAAGGTGTGCAAAAAAATATTTTTATTTTGTGGAATATTAAAATAAGTGCGCTATTTTTGACGCATGCCAAGTGTTTGATGAAATTCTGCAGTGTAAAACATGCGGATTTTCACGTGTAATTCTGCTCATCGGAATTCCGCAAACGTGTATGATCCGTAAATAAGACAGCATGGGTTTTGTACCAACTTATGCCAATGCTGGATCAAATTAATTATTATTTTCTCTGATTAAAACAGAAAATTTTACGGCAATAGTCTTCAATTGAACTGGAGCCCTAATGTGCCAAAATATGGCAATCCAAAATGTGGTTTTTGGCCAAAGGCTGAGTTACATAGCCCCTCAACTTATGACCAAGAATCCACCATTTAACTGGTTGAATTGACAATCTGATATGTTTTTTTTTCTTAATTGCTTATAGCCAGTGATGATTCTTCACACCAGACTAGAACTAAAAAGGGAGAAGAAGGGAGAAGAAGGGAGGAGGAAAGGAGGGAGTATTGTAGCCCATTATCCTGCTGCCAGTTGGCTATCCTACCTGCCACCTAGCAGCAGGAAGCCTCTAGCAACCACCAAAATGAGGGAGAAAAGATAAGTGAAGAAATAAAACAGAGAAGGAAATGAGTCCTAGTTCTTGGAAAACTTAGACCCAGGAATAAAAAGTCTGATTTATTTTACGAGCTTTTAATCTAGTTTTTATTTGAACAGGCCAAGATTACTACAATGAAAACAGAGGGCCCAAGTTGGCCCAAATTACAACTTCAACCTGCTTCTTCATCAGGTATGCACCAGAGATAACGCTGTCCCCTAGATACAAATGCCTTACTTTGGAAAACAATCAACCACAAATGCAAAACTAAGGTTTTAAAACAGAACCTTTTCCTCAATTAGTCCCACCCAGCTTTGGTTCTCCCCTCGGTTCAGGCCTAGTAAAGATAAATTCTATGGTGTACGATCATTGTTATATATATATGGCCACCTACTTCAAAACTACATGATTCAATCTCCAATTTTCGATCCACACCAGTAATTTTCACGACTACTAATAAACTACTCATGGATGTGTTGGATAACGAAATTTTTTAAAAATAAAAAAACTCCTTGAAAGAAGGATGGGATCATGTTCATTTGTTGAACATGAATGCACATTTTTTAAGAGCTATTTCAAATAACATGTGCATTATCAATTCCGTGTGTTTAAATTTGATCAGACGATTTGGGTTCGGGTGCGGGACCTTTCCCCACTGACCACAGTTAGTGTTAATTTAAATCAGCATAAAGTCCGAACACCTTTGTTTAACTGCCAAAGAAGTCTTAGAGTCCTTTACATAGGTCTGATGCAAAGGGCAAGCTCACTCGCATCACTCACAATTACTCAACCTACGACAAAGGTGTTAGTAAACTTAGGGTTTGGTTGATGGCATAGTTTGATTAAACAAGACCCGGGTCTGTGTTTATAAATCCACGATACTCGGCACTTGGCAATCTAAGGCATCCCGATGAATTCTGGATTCTAGGGGTATTTTGATAATTTCTAGATACTAGGGATATTTCGATAATTTTGAGTTAAGCCCGGGGCTTCATGTAATTTTTGGACTGAGCGAGGGTTTTTATGCAATTTCTGACTTCCAGGGATATTTGGGTAATTTCTAAAAGATTTAGGGATGATTTGGCCATTTCTAGACTCCGAGGGTATTTTGATAATTTCTGAGGAGGCCAAGGGCAAATTGGGAAATTTCTAATGGCACTCGGGTGTGGACATAATTGGGCAACACCCATGAGGGTAAGGACAAATTGAGGCTTAGGAAAAGAACATGCACAGACATCGCTCGTAAAGGGGCGCATATACAATTTCATTGGCAGTCGGGGTATAATTGCAATTTCTTGAAACACACAAAAAAACTTTGAATACATTCTTCATTTGTGTGAGTACAAGATGTTGTCAACAAATTATTGATTGTACAAGAAGTCTCCGCAAAAATGCGAGACATAATCACAACTTGAGAAATTTGCAGGGTATATATGCAATTATAGGACATGAGGGTTTTTTTGCAATTTTAGGGTGGCATTTTCGTAATTTCAGAGTAGTTCAGAAAATTACATACTTATGCCACCCAAAATGCACAAAAAATTACATAACAAGGCCTCCAGGGGCGTAAACACAAAACCCAGAGTATTTATAATACATACCCTTGGATGGGCCTTAACAACCAAACACAAGCTCCTTGCGCTCCGAGTGCTCTTCGTATGTCTGTGTGTCCGTCTCTTCTATGGGACCCCTGGGGGGTATTTATAGAAGGTGGAGAGGCATCTGACCCCGGTTAGGAATTTTTAAACTTGCCCAGGGTCAATTGGCCCTTTAGATGGGCAATTGACCCTAGGTAAGATTTTTTCCCACCCTCATAGGGCTTAACCAGGGTCATTTGACCCTAGGAAAATGGGGATCGACCCCGGTTAGATGCCTAACCGAGGTCAATCGCCCCAAGTTGACGGGGAATTGACCCCGGTTAAGCCTAAGCCTTGGGCTTAACCGGGGTCAATTGACCCTGGTGGACAAAAAATTGACCCCGTTAAGGGGGGTACAATTGACCCCGGTTAACTCTGACCCCGGTCAAGTGACCAGGGTTGACCACCCCGTTTCCTGGGTGGTGAGCCCAAGCGAGCACGAGCGACCCCGAGCAAGGTCTCCAGGGGTCCAATGACCCCGGGCAAGACTCCCCGGGGTCAAACGACCCCCGTGGGGTCTTGTTTTACCTCGAGTAGGTCTGCCTGGGGTCAAACGACCCATGTGGGGTCCCGTTTGACCTCGAGTAGGGCCCGCCCGGGTTCCTTTGGCCCTGTGTGCAAGGAAAAAGGGGGCGGCCCCCATAAAACCCTGGGTTTTTGGCTTTTTGCTTGTTTTTTCCATAGCCGAGACACGTGGAGAGAGGAAAGACTCCTCCTTTGTTTGTTCAATTGTCTTCTCTGAGTCATTAGTCGAGTAGAGAAGTTTGCATCCGTCAGGGCCGTCCCGTACACGTGTGCCGGACTTTCCGTAGGTGCGTAAACAATTCCCACGTGATTGCTTCCTTGTTGTGATGTTTTTCTTTCATCCCAGATATCCGCTGGGAATTCTCGGGATTCGAAAACTTTATCCGGAATCACGACGACATGTGGCTTCGTGTCATTTGTTGGTCGTCATTAATTTGAATTGACTTCAATCATCTCGATTGCTTCAGGGGTCCAATGATTGATTAATTTTTGACAGGAGAATCCCGGCATTTGGAGATAACTCCTCAGAGCGACAGTACCGGCTTTGTACCGTATTTCGACCGTCGCCAAACTTTGGTTTAATTTACCTCGATTGATTCGAGGGAATTGTCTCAATTAAATCGAGAAAAATAACGGGTGCAACAGGATGAAAAGTCATATAGTTTTGACATTTATTTCCCAAGCATCAGATGAACATAAAATGAACATGTTAGATATTGCAATTTATGGTTTCCGATGATATGTAAGTTTTTGATACCGGATTTGAATGTTTTTTTATTCATAGTCAAGTTTATGATATTGAAGAAGATTTAACAGTGTGGATCAAAATCGGAGATCAAATAATGTGGTTTTGAAGTAGGTGGTACCGTGCCACTGGTGGCGGAACCCTCCTCCCATGTGTACTATGTATAAAAGGGGGAATCAGACAAGGGACAAAGTGCGTCATTCTGTATGCACCAACATATAATGTCTTCATACATAAAAAGGAGTTGATTTTTTTAACCCACCCCTGCCACCAACATCAGCGTGTGACCACTTTGGACCTATGGACCCTACCGCTTTCACATCATGGGCTCCACTGGCTGGGACAAGGAGCAGACTTGGTAAAACCTCAAAGCAGTGCCACCTGGACCTGAGCTAGGGAACCACCTATGGGTGCGGACACTGTGGCAAAGACACACCGTGCTTAGTCACCGAGAGGAATTGAACCTGCGACCTTGTTGTTACCAACGAAGTGCAGAACAAGTGATATGCTTCCTACTTTACTGCTGGATTCACGTTTCCAAAATAATTATAATGAATTTTAGAAGGGTCAACAAGTCTTATATAGGGGAACCAAGTTTTCTGACCTTCACTTGTCCTAGAGGACCCAGATCGATCGAAGTATGTCTCCATACTAGAAAGCAGTCGAGGCTTTATTGTCCAGACTCCAATCCATGATTTCACACTTGGTTTTCTCAAAAATGTCATCCACTTCGGAATGGTAATTGACAGTAACCAAAGCTCCGCCTCTACTACCAACATTTGCAACATGCAGGATGTGAAAGTCTAAGAAGTAGGACCAATTGACACATAAGCCCTAGCCCTAGACTGAGCATCACAAATATATGCTCAATGGTGGTCTCAACCGTCCCATAATGACAAGGGCCAAACAATTTGTCCCCATCTAGAGGCCTACTGATAGTTAGAGGCACAATGGCAGCAACAAAAGGTAAACCTATCAATGTAAGGAACAAAAAATCAAACTACCATGCATGATGCTTGTTTTATGCAGAAACAAGCAACAGGTGGTGCAACAACTACTCATGAAAGATGATCAAATAGGAAAGAACATGCTAAAATAAGAGACCAAGTAGATTGAGAAAAAAAAGGCACCATGAGATGCACAATAGGGTTTCAATGCTAATTGATGCAGAACAGGCTAAACAATACTGTAAATGCGTGCTCAACAAACAGCTCACAAGCATGGTCAGTTTAGGTTCCATCTGTTTTGTTTACTTAGTTAAATGCCCAAGCTCAAATAACAATTTTTGAGCTAGTTTATTGAACAAGGCATGCTTGAACAATTGCCAATCCTTAAATTAAAAAAGTGCGTGAAAAGATACATTTGAGCTGCATCATCATTTCAACCTTAAAAAGTTTAATGGTTCTACTTTTTCTTCTCTTTTTTTTTCCTTCTTTTTCCTTTTGTTGGGAAGGGAGGGTGTGGGTGGCTGAAGAGGGGGGTGTTGTACATGGTGAAGGTATTTTTATAAATAAAAAGGTATTTCTACAAACACAAAAACATATAAAAATGTTTTTATAAAACTCGCCCCTTTCCAATCAGCCAATTCATAGAGGAAATCTCTGATCCATGTGCAATCTGACCAATTTTTGTTCAATTTTGGGCTGATTCATCTTCGGTCAAATGATTTAGCTTGATTTTCCCCCTTTTTCAGTTGTGAATCTGTGATTGATCTTGATGACCAAAATTCAATTGCCCGCTACCCATCCCAATCTAGACCATCCCATCTGATCCAGATCAGTCGATCCTACAATCCATGGCCCAAATGCAAATGCAGGCATGCATGTAGGCACACATACACAGCATAGACATGCACCCATATATGCACCTCTGCACCCAAACCAGAGACCCCCCACCCCAATAACAAAAACAAACACGAGACGAGCTACTCACCCACACCTATCCACCCACCGATTAGCATTTTATTTACACCACCTCCCGCCCCTCTATGTTTTCTTCTTTCCTTCTCTCTATCCCCATCTTCTTCTGTTTGGATCAGTCAGTGTCAGACTAATGATGGCCTAGCCATCTAGGGAAGTATGGACATGAAGATCACCTATGAAAGCTATCCCTCTGCTTTGTAAGTTCGATCGATGGATGGTTGCCACCATCAGATCCAACTTAGACTACTCAATGGAAGAATTTGGGCACTGATCCTTCTTGAAACCCCAAATTTGTTTAACGTCATCCATCCATTTCAAAATGAAAATATCCTTTTGTTGTTTGGCAAAATACCTCCAAAACCAGTAGAAACATCCTTATCTCACAAAAGCCTCTTCACAAGAACACGCACAACTTAAACTAAATCTCCTTCACAGCCAAAAGGTCAATCTAGACAACAGTCTTAAAAAAACGGCCAGTTTGGACACGGACTGGTCTGGAACCAGCCAGGACTGGTCCACTTCCAGTGGCTAGTTTTCGGCCAGAACCAGCCCATCTTGGCCAAATCAGGCATGGGAGCTGGAATCAGGACTGTAACCAGCACCGACCAGACCAGTTCCCAAAACCCATTTTTTAAACCTTGGTCTAGACCTCCTAATAAGTTGAGTGAAAACTGACTTGTTCACCAACCTACCACAATGAAGTTAAATGGAATCAGCTTCATCAACTCACTTGTGAATCCATCTTACACCCTACCCTTATCATCCAAAAAATCATCCACTATGACCCCCATCCTTGGTGCCCCTTCCAACATCTCCCACCATCCTTCATGCCTAAACTCTCCGCCCTCCCAAACGAATAGATGACACTGCAACAAATATAGTCATATAGATGACTCATTTTCGGAAACTGCAAAGGGCATAATCCTATGTCATTAGGACAATAGCTAGCATTTCAAGATTAAACACACAAAGATCTCCTCCTCAGTCCCAAAGGACATCCATTGTGATCCCACCAATGCATTGTCTCCAAAGCATATATGACTTAAAGTGTGAAGTAATGTTGTCCAATATTCAGCACAGCCAGTAAACTTTCCTTCATTTTTCTTCCTCGGTTATCAAGAGAGGCAAGGCAACAAAATCACCAGCTCATAGGTAAAGCCACTGACTCTCAATTTTACAAGAATTTCATGGCTTGGAAATTGTGGACCTTGGACTTCACCTTTTCATCTACTTGAATTGAAAAGGAAAATTATTTACGTTGTAGAAATAAGATGTTTAGAGCTAGTTTAAGACACATTCTAAAAGGAGACGGAGTACAAACAGAGAAGATATGCAATAAGTGAAGAGTTGTGAAAAGGATGCAGATGATAAATCTTTTTCATCTGCTCCCTTGAACTGAGAAAAGCATTTAGCAGTAGGGATGGAATATATGAAAAGCACATTTGGAAAACAGGTAAAAGACATTAAAAAAAGTACAATAAATGAGTAAGAACTGTGTGAACAGTTATTGAGAGGAAACATATGATGAATGCAGAAACCAACCTTCCACAGGCCGTCACTTGCCAATATAACAAACTCTATCGTTGGGTCCAAAGGCACCTGCCTAACATCCGGTTCTGAACTCAAATGTGCTTTAAGTCTCTGATCACCAAATGCACGAGCAACTGCAAGTTGACCATTGACACGAGGCACATCCCCTGGGATCAAGCAAACAAGATGTGACGTTGTGGATAAATTCATCTGTTGGTAGCAAATAAATACTTAAGTCACCAAAAATGGAGAAACAAGCAAGCTATGGCACCATGTAGTACAATGGATGAGATTGAAGATTTGTAGTGAGATACCAGGAAGAATAGTCACGAAACCTCCTTGCTTCTCAATCCGTTTACGCTCCACATCTGGTTCATGATCAACAGACAGCTGATTGGCAGCACCTCTCTCACACACAACAGCCCTGGAGTCGCCTAAGTTCGCTATCCACAAGTCTCTACCATCAATGACTATGGCTGTGACAGCCGTTGAACCTCCTGGTCCTAGGTGTGATGCATTTTCAAGGATGAATTTATCGGTCGACCGGTAAGCATTCCTTATTGCTGCCTCAAAATCCACCCAAAAATTTGGCTGTTCACCATATCACATGTCAAGAAAGAATAACAAGCAATTAGAAACCAAGGAACCAACTTAGTAATGAAAACCAAAATGATCCTCCATCAGTAAAGGGAGTCTGCCACAAAAAGATGAAAGAAAGTCGATTGCATCGGATTCGTCGCTGACCTCCTTAAGTATGTTGGTGAAAAGATGTTCTTTGAGGTAGCTGGGGACGCTGTCGCCGAGGTGCCCATCAAAGATGGCATAGAGGCCGAGCTCGTGGCCTTTCTCATACCGGTGCTCCGCAACATGGTAGTCCTCCATGTCATGTCCCGACTGGCCCTTCACCAAGTGATACCCATGTGCCCACTTGTTGCTTGACATCTTGCTCCGCCCTTTCCCAGTGGTGTTCTTGGCCGATGTCGAGTTGAGGCAGGCAGCGCTCTACTCCAAAACGGTAGAGAAATCACAACAGGTAAAGGCCAATTAGATTTAGGGGGCAGAGACAGACAGACAGACGGGTACATTAATAAATATCATTCATGAGGCAGCATCATCAACAACAACAGTTGACGACACAGAAAGAAAGGCAGGCATGAAATTAGCTACCGACGACCCCCAAACAGGCGGTTCTGTCCACTGGGAAGAGAAGAGAGAACACACACTCAGACACGCACTGAGAGAGGATCGCCGTCATATATCAATTTTTCAATCTGCCGGCAAGGTTTACCCGAAACGAACAGAGGAAAATGGTACGGAAGGGGAGTTGTCCAGAGGTACTGGCCACTACCACACCACGTCTTGCGGCAGAGCTAACCGCACGCCCCTCGGAGAGACTCCGATCACCATCGAGGCACATACCTTGATCATGTTCAGGAATTCGTTCCTCCTGCGGGTGGTGGTGGTGGTGGAAGACGAGGAGGAGGACGCGGAAGAAGAGGTCGAAGAACACGCGGCCATGGAGGGCTGCTGCTGCTTGGACATGGCACCGTCCCGATCACAACGACCACCGGGCATCGCTCATCTGCAAGTGCAAGGGAAAAGAGGAGAGGGGGGACACGCGAGTGCGCACGGCAGGGGAACAAGGTAGACCGATCGAAGGGGGGAGCGCCACCGGCCGGTGCCTGCCAAGGCGAGTCTGTGTACTCAGAGGAAGGGGTGAGAGAGAGAGAGGGGAGAACTTGGTCTAGTCGGTTGTTTGTTTTGGGAGAGAGGGCAGGAGGGGCGGCAGGCGGCAACGCGCCGCCAAGTCAACGTTGAAACCGCGTGAGGAGAAGGGTGGTGGGGAGTGACGGCAGCGGAGCGGGGTAGAGACGGGTCGGATCCGTGATGCCGGCGCTGGGACGGACGGAGACGGGGCCGCATCCGACCCGGCAAGTCAGTTGCGTGGGGACCATGCCAATGGCCGATTAGTCCACATTCACATTTTCTTATTTATTTTTTATCTTCCACTCTAGTAATTTAAGGATTTTTTAAGTCTCTATTTAATAGAGAAAATATAAATATAAAGATATCCTCTTTAGATTAATCTATCACTACACGTAGTTTCATTTATTTTGATAAGTAATGAGTTATTTTTTAAGACAAAAAATCTATCTCCTCTCTTATTTCAATTAATTTAAATTTATTGAGAGATAAAAAATAGATTAATTATATAAATTAATTTAAATGTTTCTCCATTTTCAAATTTACAACTAATAATTATAAAATTATTTTATTTGTATATTATCCCTCCTATCCCCCCAAATTGCCTCTCAACTTACTTCCACTTTAGTTGACACATGTTATTTGATATAAATA
Source organism: Amorphophallus konjac (assembly GCA_022559845.1). NCBI lineage: Eukaryota > Viridiplantae > Streptophyta > Magnoliopsida > Alismatales > Araceae > Amorphophallus > Amorphophallus konjac. The sequence goes on from CM040121.1 coordinate 492,603,464, forward strand.
CATAATATAAATATATATATAATTGTCTACTTATTTAGACACATTAATATTTTTTATTAGATGTGATATAAAATTACATAAAATATTTAAATATATTAACTGTTTTACATTTCACATGAAATTATATAAATATATAGATAGCTTAAATTGTTTACAATTTATTTGTAAATAAATTAATTAATTAACATGCAGATGTAATAATCTGTTTTTTTATATTTCACGTCTAATACGTAAACGGTTAGACAGATGGTTCTCTATTTATTTTTTAACTTTTGTAATTATCTTTAATAGATTTTATAAGATAAATTTAATGAAAAAATAATAAAATCTTTGATATTAACAATTATTTCTAATATTAATTAAAACCAAAAGTAAAAAAATGATGTTTACGTAATTTACTAGTCACATATCAGTGTTTTAAATTTTTTATTTTAAAACTATTTTATAAAATAAATTTAACATCAAAATAATAAAATATTTGATATTAATATTTATTACTAATACTAATTAAAAATCAAAAGTAAAACTTATTGTTTACGTAATTTACCGTTCGTCGTTTTTAAGTTTTCTACTTTTAACTATTTTACTACGTTCTATAAAATAAAATTAACGTTAAAATAATGAAATATTTGGTTTTAATCATTATTAATACTACTAGCAAAAAACTTTGTTTATGTAATTTATTGTTCACCTTCAATGTTTTAATTTTTTTATTTTTAACTATTTGTATTAGATTATATAAGAATAAATTTAACATTAAAACAATAAAATAGTTGATATTAATATTTATTTATACTACTAATTAAAAACAAAAGCAAAAATGTTGTTTGCATAATTTACTATTCAACTTTAATATTTTAAATTTTTTAACTATTTTTATTAAATACTTTAAATTAAATTTTTTAACTATTTTTATTAAATACTTTAAAATAAAATTAATGTCAAAATAATAAAATATTTGATATTAATACTTATTTATACAAATAATTAAAAATAAAAAATGAAAAGCATTTTTACTTAATTTATAGTTCACTTTCAAATATTTTAATTTTAAATTAAAAACGTTTTTATTAAATTATATAGATTTAATTTAATCTCAAAATAATATTACATTTGATATTAAGATTATTAATATTACTAATTAAAAATCATTAATTTTATGGTGAGAGAGAGAGAGCGGGTAAGATAAGAAGGAGGGGGTGGATTAAAATGTTCCACTGATTTAGGTGGGTCATAATATTCAAGTTAAACGAAGGTTATCTTTAATCTAACTAGATATTTTTATCCCTATATTAAATTTAAAAAAGAATAAAATAGAGGTTATCTCCGCGACAAGGGAGGGATAACCCCAATCAAAGTCGGGCTTAATTTACCTATTCTAAAAATAATTATAAAATTGTGTCTCCTGTCGTATTATCAACCCTCCTGATGAGGTGGCATTCCCTCGTACTACAATCATCCTCCTCTCCTCTCCCTCTATTCTTAAATTTTTTTATTTATGTACCTTTACTATAGTTTACATATTTATAATATAAGCTACTAATTACAAAAATGAAAAAAATATATATTTACACGATTAATTTACATTATATACAATTATAGTGTAATTTTATACGAATATGTATTGCAACATATTTGTAGATATAATTTATCCATTACACAAATAACATTATACTTACGCAACTGTGACATATATTACAAAATTTTTAAATAACGCTATACTTACACAATTGTGATATAATATACAAAAGTTAGAATATATGTTTACAAAAATATGTAATATAATCAATTTCCATATATAAGGTGTATGTTACGTAAACAAGATTAACGCGGAGTGAGATTTGTGATCGCACGATGATACTATTTACGTGACTAATGATTTTTATATATTTTTTATTTTATTTTAATTTAATCTAGCAATTGTAAATGAATAAATTGAATTTTGTTTTTTATAATTTATTAACCTCATTTAGAACTATGTCACATATTTTTTTATAATTTTTATGTGATTTTATATTATTTTTTAATATTAAAAATATTTTGATGATCGAATATGCGAGAAGGACTATTAAGATTTTATCTTCTATAAATAAGAGTGCAATCTCATTTTGTTAGTGCAATGAAAAATTAACGAATAAGTTGATTAACATGTCTTCTTAAGGGACTGTTTGTTTGCAAATAAGGCATCGGTGACTTAGATTCCAACGCCTTAATCATCATATTCTATTTGTTTGTGCAAATTTAATATTCTGACTTATATCCAGATTAAAGGTCAATATCAAGATTAAATATGTTCTAACAAAAAGGTGAAATAAGTTAACTTTAATATAATTAAAATAATATTATTTAATTTTTAATATATCCTAATCCTAGTTATGATATTCTTTTTAACATATTCCGCAGACAAACAAAGTCTATGGAAATAGGACGCGAAGTACTAAGGGGGGAGCGATGTCTTAGGACGTGAAACTCCTTCTCTGTCTTCTTCCTCCGTTTCCTCCCCTACGCCCGACAATTTATTAGGAATCATTTATCTTCTCTAAAATCTAATCATTGAGATAGAGGATTTCTTTTCTCATCCATAACAATATCTCTCATTTTACAAGGCTGACTCAGACCGAGTGCCAATCGAAGTTATGTCTAGTTATGGCTGTTCATGTTTTATTAATACCCTCATATTAGATCGATAAAAATTTAACTCAGACATGATTTGTTAAGAATCATTTATCTTTCTCTAAAATTTAAATATCGAGATAAGAGATTCATTCTTTTAGGGCCACTTTGATAACAACTTGATCGGGTTTAGTAGATAAGTCACTCGCGATTAGGGCAGACCCGCCTCCCCCTAACACAGATACACTTAATTGACTCGGATGATTTAATCGACCCTTCTAAGTCAAAAAGGGCCTTATAAGTCACTGTCAACTAAAGTTAGACTGACTCACACTCCCCTTGCATCATCCACCCGTAACACATCCTCGTCGTCGCCTTCTTTCACCCCCTGAGAACAATCCGCCGGCCTATTCTTTCTTCCTCCATCGCGACCATACGAAGCCCTCCGGCCAAGTCGGTCCCCCGCCTGAACCGGCGACCCTCACCGCAAGCCACCGGCGTCAACCCCGCCGTAGACCGCCCTCAAGCGTCCGCAGCCTCCGGCGCCCCTGCCATAGGTCTCGATCCGCAGCGAGCCTGCCTCCCCAACAAGCAACGGCGGTCGCCACGCTCAGCCACGGGACGCGAGCACAGTCGCGCGCCCCCAGATCCGCCCACAACCGTCGCCGCTGGCGACCATCCCGGCCGCGCTTCCCCACCCACGGCTGCACTGCACAGGCGCAGACCGCCACCTTGGTCGTCTCCCCTCCGAGCCGCCCCTGCAGTTCCACAGCCGCCCACCCTCTCCCTCCTCATCGGTGATAGCAGCACAGCTGCCATCGCGACCACCTTGGCACGCCGCCGCCACCGGCCGTTGCTCTCTCTTTCCTCTCGCTTCCCCATCCTCTCTCTGCCGTCGGCACCGTACCCCACGGCTGCAACAGGGAGCCCAAGTTCCCAGCGTATAAAGTGGCCCCAGCAGCACCGACTGAAGCCTACTCGACCCATAAGTGGTCCAATAACAGATCCATTTACAGTCGAGAGAGCAGCCCAAGTCAGTCCATCACGGAGTCTTCTAGTATGTCCCACATCAAATATCAGATTTACACAATTATGTTATAATTTACACAACTAGTATTTAAACCTATATATATATATATGTAATACAGCTCAATTACACAATTGTACTAAAATTTACACAATCATCAAAGATCATTTATTTATCATATTTAAATAATCGTACTAAAATTTACACAGTCATAATGCAAATTGCACAATTTACATATATATATATATATATATATATATATATGGTGTAAATAAAGTTAAGATGAGAGGATGTGAGAAATGTGAGAGAAATAAGAGAGGAGTGGTAATAAGATAAGAGGATGTCGTCTCATTAAGTAGGGGTTGAAAAAACACAAGGAGAACGTAGTCTTGAGTGAGACATATTTGGGGAATTAAATTATAAAGGAAGTTATTTTAATAAAAATCCCATAATCTATCATGTTCAAGGACTGGGCCTTTTTAATCTTGATATTTTTATAGATTCTCACAATATCAAGTCAATTATTGAAATGCCATAAAAAAACTTTGAAATAAACTCTTCGTTTCTTTTAGAGAAAAGTCCTTCAAATGGGGTGTTCATCTTTTAACGGATGTGTAATTATGGTAGATCAAAAATAAATATCAAGATTGGAAAGATTACTATCTAAATATCATAGTTATAAAGATTAAGAACTAAATATCTCATTTCTTTTACTGGTGAACACTAAGAACACATTCTACTGTTTGGTTAGATGGATCAGACAGATAGGGTAAATCTTACATCATGCGAGTACATAAAACACATCGCAATCATGAAAGCTACGCCTAGTTGAGGTATGCGTTGATGGTACCGATCGTTTTTTTTTTTTTTTTTGCGTGGGGGGGGGGGATTTCTCTCTCTTTTCTCTTAATGTAATTATAAACCCATGCCCTCAACCTAAACGAAAGAGAAATTTTTATGTAATTCTTTGTTAGAGTAAGTGTAGATTTATTGTAGTTATGTTTGAATTATCACAGAAGTCACAAAAAATGACGACGACGTATAAAAAAGAGACCAATCATTGTGCAAAATGGCTCTTTTGAACATGCATAGGACCATTCTGCTGTGACGCTGTCCTTTTACATGCCAGTGGCATTCTTAATCATTTTAATAACAATTCAAGATAATTATAATAATGATTATGACATTTTCATTCCACACAATGATTTATTTGCAAAGCCCAAAGCCCAACCACAAATAGACTTGGGCTGGGCTCTTATGCCCTAAATCTTGTTTAGACTGCTTGCTTCGCAAGTAACCCAGGCACACCATCCTTTCAATGTTGTCTTCCTCAGATAATTGCACTAAAAATAAAAAAAATATTTTTTTTCTTTCTTACACCGCCATGATGCTTCCTGGAGTGCGCAACCCTACACCACATCTAGGATGGGGGCCCATTGATTGTAACTGGACTAACGGATGAGCTGAGAAACATTACCCACCAGCGAGTTCACGTCAAAATCATAGTGACCTAATATGCACACCGAGTTATTAAAAATAAATCCGAATCGAATATAGATTCAGATGTACTAAATTCATATCATATCTGAATATAAAGTAAATGTTTTAAACATATTTAAATCTAAATCTATATCTATGTATTCAGATATTACTCGACCCATCACAGATCAGCTGATACATATAATCAAATTTACAGATATTTTTGACATCCATAATCCTTAGTCGTGACAATGAAATGCTATTTGTATAAATACCATACTTGGGTCGGGATCCCGAGG